>MU106180.1:0-163340 GCA_012274485.2 Sinapis alba | reverse complement strand
GTTAAAAAATGCTAACATATAACAAAACAACGCTAGTCATGTTTTGTGTATAATTCTCAAAAAAAAAGTTTTGTGTATTTAACTACTAATTGTGCAAAGACAAAAAGAAAACGCCAAACTGCTTGGTTGGACCATTCTGTTTTGTCAACGTATCTGTTATTTTGTTAATAAAACTTATAGTAATTAAAATAAGCAATAATAACGCTTTCGTTACATTAAATAAATTGAAATGATCAGAAACATGTAAGCATTAAAGTTTTGTGTCGTTTTGCTAATTAAATTTGAAAGGCTGCTGATCTTTGTAATTGTGATATAAGTGGTGACATTGAGTAATTTATACATCTGACTATGCATTGTACATTTTATTATTAGCGACCAGATGCACCTAACGTCGATCCCATCTTTAAAAATACACGTAATTATATATACTGGTAAAAATATTCTGAGTCCATATATTTCGACCTATTGAACCTCCTCTGTAATCAAATACCATTAGCTTAACTAAAAAAAAAAATTAGCCTCTATGTTAAAGTCTCTAATTCAAATAACTAATGTGTCAAAATCAATATTACATGTTATTTTTTTTTTTGAATTATACAAGGATATTCTGATCCCACAGAAGTGGTCCAAACTAGTCACGTGTTGCTATGTGTCCGTCCCCTGTCCCTGACGATGCCAAAATATTAATTCTCCAATGACCAAGACTCAAACTCTGGTGGTTTCACCGTATTGAGATTTTTTTTTTACATGTTGGTTTTGGATATAAAGAATTACGGACTTCACCAAGATTGAAATGCATATGCGTTCTCAGAGTACATGTATATATATTTTTCTGTAATAAAGAATTCATGTATTGTAAAACTAAACAGAAACAAAGGCTAATCTTAGAAATCATGAGCTTATTTATATAATCGGTTGACAAAAAACGCTCTTTATTATAACAACCACACTGGTGTCATAAACAAAACCACACTTACAATTATTCTTAGTATGTATATTTATGTTAGTGAATTTTATATATGTTATATATATATATATATATATATATATGTTATTTTCATGTTAGCGAAAGACCCACTTTTTAGAAAAAAATATATGTAAACATCTATATATCAATTATAAATGTGTATTTTCTTGCATAAATAACTTAACCTATTAGTATTGACGAAAAATAATTGTAGAGACTGAA
This sequence comes from Sinapis alba, assembly GCA_012274485.2. Lineage (NCBI taxonomy): Eukaryota > Viridiplantae > Streptophyta > Magnoliopsida > Brassicales > Brassicaceae > Sinapis > Sinapis alba. The sequence continues at coordinate 162,151 of MU106180.1, read as the reverse complement.
TTGTTTTTAGTCATAAGATACAAAAAGTTGTTAGATTTGAACATTTTCTTTTCGTAGTGTTAGTTGCGATAATATTTTGCCACAAGTGTTTGTATTGTATTCTATCCCATGAATTTATATGTGCAAATAAATAAAATTTTAATTATCAAAGAATCAATTATTCACGTAATGACATAGAAACTAGTTGTTTTCACCTTTCTTGCTTTGTCCTCTTGGAACGGTAAGCTTTGATTAGTTAATTATTCTTTTTTTTATTAGTTAATTATTCTACCAATTAAGCAAACCAAGAAGGTCGATTTGACCATTTCATATCACTCTCCTCGTCTGTTCTTTCTTTCTCTCGATGCTAAAATTTCACAATTTTTTTCATATTTGTGTTTATTCTACGGAAGACATCCATATATTCTATGGAAAACATCAAAAACCCTAAAAACGTGGATGATGATTCTGATCGCATATCAAGAAACAGTCATCAAAGCGTTAATAATTCCATGTCAAGATCTTACATATGCAGTTTCTGCGTAAGGGGCTTCTCGAATGCTCAAGCACTAGGAGGTCATATGAACATCCACAGAAGAGACAGAGCTAATCTCAGACAAAAACTTATGGAACATAACAAGGATGATGTTGTCGGCGAGAGTGATTCATCAGACGTTGTTGTCTCTCTAAACCTTAATGAAAAGCAAGAACAAGACTCTTTGGCATGTGAAGATGATGATCAAGATCAAGATGTGGAAAAAGATATAAGTCATGCTCAGAAATTAGGTTTTTGGGTTCAAGAAAACAAGCTTGATGATAATGATGAAGGAAAAGTCATGGAGGTTGGCATGGATGGTTCGAGTTCGAGTACTCATCATCTTGAGACTGAAGGTTTGGATCTTGAGCTCCGGTTAGGCCAACGCACCATGGAGAAGAAGACAAAATAATCTCTCAATGATCATCATATATTGATGGCATTGACTATTTGTTTATATCAAAAGATCTGGAAACATCAAACTCTTGTATCCGTCTATTACAAATGGATTCGTGCATGGAACAATTTGTCTTGAAGGTGTATGCATGTTTATATATATTATTGCTACCATTATCATGTGTGTTTTCTCCACTTTGATTAATTTCACCAACTTTGTAAATGATATACACGTCCAAACAAACATATATATGTGAAGATAGATATATGTTTATGATTGTTATTGGAAAATGAATAACTTCAGCTTAATTCAAAGGTAGTTTATTTTTGAAAGAATGTAAAACTTATTTTAATCAAAAACATTGTTACAATAGAAGTGTCTTTGTTTTGAAGATCAGACACAATAACCTGTCATGTGCTCTACCCTAGTTCATGGATGGGAACAAGTCTCCAGGACCTTGATATTTGATGCAGTTCATTCTCCAAAATGTTAAAGATTTTGTTTCTAAGAGCATGATTATCCGCGGTTTCTTAAGGTGGGGTTCTTAGCGGAAGTTAAGAAACTGTTTCTTAACTTTTAACTAAAAAAGCTAAGAACCGGTTCTTAAATAAGGACTTTAAGAACCGGTTCTTAGCTTTTTTAGTTAAAAGTTAAGAAACAGTTTCTTAATTTCCGCTAAGAACCCCACCTTAAGAAACCCGGGTTAATCATGGTCTTAGCGGAAGTTAAGATACAGTTTCTTAACTTCCGCTAAGAACCTCACGTTAAGACCATGATTATCCGGGGTTTCTTAAGGTTGGGTTCTTAGCGGAAGTTAAGAAACAGTTTCTTAACTTCCGCTAAGAACATCACCTTAAGAAACACCGGATAATCATGCTCTAAGAAACTCCACATAATCATGGTCATATGTTTTTGAAGTTAGGAATTAATACCGATCCAGTGTATTTATATGAAGCTGTGAAGTGTCAATAAAAAAGGGGTTTGCCATTAACATATGAAGAGGTATTCGTCATTAGGGGTTTGTGATCAATATATGAAGAGGTACCCGCCGGATCATTCAGATCGCAAAGAAATATATATATATATATATATATATATATATATATATATATATATATATATTTCTTATATGAAGAAGTGAAAAATCCAATGAAATTAATACAGAAACATGATACAAAAAAAGACCAAGAGGCCACTGTGCACCCAAGTAGTGGTAAAAGATTAGAAGCATAGCTTAAAAGCTCGTCTATTCTAGGTTGGATAATTTCTGTTGGAAACAAAATTGATGTATGCTATTTATTCAATTTGAGTTTGGTTTTGGCCTAAGTAGTTTTTATTGATAGTGGCATTTTCAGAAGACATTTTGAATTTGGATTAAGCAGTGATATCAAGTCCACTCTATAGCATTTAGTGTGTTTCTCCAGAGACCGACGGAGCCGATAAAACATTTTAAGAAAAAAAAAACACCGAGCGAGTTCAGTTTGAAGGAGCGAGCATGCATGATAGTGACGCCATCAATGACGAATACCTCCACCATCCGGTTTGGTCCGAGTATCTGTTTGACTTCCGGTTTATATAAAGATATGCTTCCTTTATGCTAAACCGAAAAAATAATGGCGACAACCAACAAGGCGAAAACTTTAATCAAACCGGTTCGGTTAACATTCTGACTTTTAATTCGATTCGGAGCCGGTTTGATCATGTTAAAATTGAACAAGTGCCTGCCAACGCAAGTCCAGCACACGATCCAAAAATCCTCTGCATCGTCTCTCCTCCATCGCTGGTCTTCCATTATTGACGAATCTCTTTCCCTTTTTTCTCTTCCTTCATAAACACACCCCCTTTAGAACGCCTCTCTCTCGATTTGCTTATTGCCGGAGCTCGACGGAGAGAGAAATGGCTCCTAACGATCCTAAAAATGGCGGTGGCGGCGGGAGTGGTTTCTTCGCGTCTCTTGCTTCCTCGATCTCTAGTTTGGGATCAGCCATGACCAAATCAGTTAACGGGTAAGGTTTTTGAGATCCCCTTTGTTAAACCCGGATCCACTCTCTCATCTAGATTCGTAATTCGATATCAATGCTGTGATTTGGTGTATCCTCTGTTCAGATCTTCGTCTAAAGTAGATAACTTTGGAATTGATGTAGATGAGAGGTCAATTCAGATATTGGGTTTGCTTAAAGTTTAGCTCTTTGTTGGTTTAAGCTTAATGGGTTCGTGGTGTGTTTGGTTTTTGCTTCTCAGTTTGGTTGGGTATGAGGGACTTGAAGTTATTAACCCTGAAGGAAGTACAGAGGATGCTGCTGAGGAAGCAAACAGAGGAAGATGGAAGCAAGAGGATAGAGATGGTTATTGGAAGATGATGCAGAAGTATATAGGATCTGATGTTACATCAATGGTGACCCTTCCTGTGATTATCTTTGAACCAATGACAATGCTCCAGAAAATGGCTGAGGTTTGTGCTCATCACAACAGCATCTCATGTTTTGTTCTTGTCTGATGGTTTTTAAATTTGATGATATGTGCTCTGTTTCTGACAGTTGATGGAATACTCGCATCTATTAGACATGGCAGACCAAACGGAGGATCCTTATATGCGCATGGTGTATGCCTGTAAGCACATCTCCTCCCTCCCTTCATTCATTTAGTTTCTGTGTCTTGTGTGGCTGAATCGTGTACCTTTAACAGCATCATGGGCTATATCTGTGTACTATGCTTTCCAACGTACCTGGAAACCGTTTAATCCAATTCTCGGAGAGACTTATGAGATGGCTAATTACAATGGTGTTAACTTCATATCCGAACAGGTCAGATCCATTTCTTTTAGAACACAGACAATTGTCAACGACTCAACTTCTCCCAGATTGTTTGTTGACACCAATAGTCTTGTTTCTCAGGTTAGCCATCACCCGCCAATGAGTGCAGGTCATGCTGAAAATGAGCATTTCACTTATGATTGTACTTCAAAACTGAAAACAAAATTTCTTGGCAATTCCATTGACGTTTACCCAGTAGGAAGGTACAAAACCACAGCATGTGCTGCAAGTGTATCTACATTCTTCATTTGTTCATTGTCCTAAATGTGATGAGTCTATGGTGCAGGACTCGGGTGACACTTAAAAGAGATGGAGTGGTTCTTGACTTGGTACCTCCTCTGACCAAAGTTCACAACTTAATCTTTGGACGAACTTGGGTCGATTCTCCTGGGGAAATGATCATGACCAACCTTACCACTGGTGACAAAGTCGTGCTTTACTTCCAACCATGTGGTTGGTTCGGGTAAGTTCCCTTCACTGCAACTTCGTTTCATGTTATGTTCTTCCCATTCAAACCTTAAAACATGTGTATTCATGGTCTTAACAGATCTGGTCGATATGAAGTGGACGGATACGTCTATAACGCCTCTGAGGAGCCCAAGATACTCATGACCGGTAAATGGAACGAGTCCATGAGTTATCAGCAGTGTGATGGTGAAGGTGAACCTCTCCCGGGCACTGAACTAAAGGAGGTTGGCGCATACTCTTTCTGTCATCAACTCTATTCTCTTTGATGACATTTCTAATGCTGTCTTTTGTACATAGGTCTGGAAACTCGCTGATGCTCCAAAGGATGACAAGTACCAGTACACACACTTTGCTCACAAGATCAATAGCTTCGACACTGCTCCAAAGAAGCTTTTGCCGTCTGATTCACGGTTACGCCCTGATAGATACGCACTAGAGATGGGTGACATGTCCAAATCCGGCTATGAGAAGAGCAGGTATGGTAACAAAAACTTGTCCTTAAGGATCTGAAACTGAAGCTAACTCTCATCCCCACATCTTGTTACACAGCATGGAAGAGAGACAGAGAGCTGAAAAGAGAACCCGCGAAGAGAAAGGCCAAAGCTTTACTCCAAAGTGGTTTGATATAACAGAGGAAGTCACTCCTACACCATGGGGTGATCTCGAAGTTTACCAGTTCAATGGAAAGTACTTAGAACACCGGGAAGTTGCTGATAAATCTGAAGATAACACCGACCCTAAGTCGATCACGTTCAACCCATGGCAATTCCAAGACATGTCGACTTGAATGAACTGCTACAAAAGAAGATCAAATCTCTTGGTATCAAGTGTTGTAATACTTGTTCTCTCATAGTTTCAACAAACTCTGCTAGCTTTCCTTGCTTTCTCTAGTAATAGTTTACAACTTCTATTGCTATTTTTCATTTTATTCAAATCTATAAATTTCATCCTCATTGCCATAGTTATCTTTCTCCTTCTTGAGGCTTAAGTTCAGTCTCACCAAACCATCTTGGAGGATCGAACATAAGCACATTGGGGCCTAAAGGCTTCAAGTACTAAAGCAAAACTCTTTCTCTCCCCCACCTATGTATGGAATGGAGGATGACATCGTTTAGAGTGACCATTAGCATATTGGGCTTGGGCCATAATGTATTAAAGAGCTGAAACATACTTTGCCAAGAAAGGTCATATGAGATGGAGGCTATTACTTCCAAAGTCCCAGTCCTCTTGACCACTTTGGGGTACAAGATTCGGCCAACGAGACAATAGCATCTTTAGCTTCTTTAGAGCATGATTAAAGGGGTTATTAGGGGAGTTCTTAGGGATGAGTCCCTTGAATAGTGTAAGAATCGATTTCAAAAGTTGTTAATTAAGAACCAATTCTTATGTTTTTTTTGCACTGTTCGCGGGCCCTACTGACACGTGGCGGCCCACGATTGGTTCGTTTTTTTTTTTTTTTTTTTAAAAACAATTAAGAATCCCAATTGGGGTTCTAAGGGTTAATCATAGTCTTATATGTATTGTGTGTACATGACAAAGGAAAACAAAAGAAAATGCACAGCTTTTCCATTATCTTTAAGAGAAAAAACACACACACACAAAAGATAGGTTTATTAAAACAAAACACATAAAAGATAGCCAAACTATGTTTGAGCTAGCTTTCATACAATCTTTATCATAACAAGATTTATCAAACACTAAAATCATTGCGAACTTGGATCACTCAAACTTCAACCCTGAACCTTCTAGTTTCTTTTCAACCATTTCATCGAGTTTTCTTGCCATATCATCAGTGAGATGATTCTTCCAGTCACCAACTCCTCCTTTACGAAAAAACGCATGGTGAGCAATTCCACAAGTAGATGCCCCAGTCTTGTTGACCTCCAAGCTACTCAAGTTACCAAGACTACACAGTTCCAAGATCTTCTCCACCGTTCCACTTTGCTTTTCCTCTTCAGTAAACGAACAACCCAAGAAATCCGCTAGCCTCATAACTTGAGCCTCAGGCTTCTCTATCATCTCTTCATACCTCATGAAGAGTACATGATTCGAGTTCGCCAAGCTCTCTTTCCAGTAACTTAAGACTTGATCCTGAAACGGTCCGAACGAGTAAGCCCCTTTAATAAACTTTTCAAACATCTCTTGAAGCGTGTAGTTACTATCTATCTCCTTTTTAACAAGTTTGCTTATGAAATGCCAACGAGAGACCAACACATCTTTTATATCCCTACACACGTAAACCACCTTGCAAGGAGAATCTCTTAGAGATTCATGAAGTGTTTGAAACGGCATGTGGGTTGCAAAGAGCCTAGGTGAAGGAAGCTCTTCAAGGTCAGGACATTGATTGTTAACATATAAATCAGCTTCAAGAAACCGAACAAGGTTGTGGGGATTGTCGGAGAGGAGAGGATGAGAGACAAGATTAGCTGCGTACTTGTTTCTATGGACGATGGCAAATGCAAGAGCCTTGAGCCAGGTGGTTCCTGATTTGGGGTAAGAAGCTAGAATGATATCGTTGTCACGTGCTCGGAAATGTTCTTGAAAGTTTAGGATTGCTTGGAGTGTGTTGGGATAGTACCAAGATCCTTGGTAGTTGTAGAGTGTTTTTCCCATGGAATCTTTCTCTGAAGGTAAAGAAGAGATCAGATTCTTACAGTCTTGGCTCACACTATCGTTGTTAATGAAACTTGGAGATGTCTGAAGATTTTGAGATGCTTCCATTATAGGAGAAACTGTAAGAAAGTTAAGAGTATAGAAGATTTTGCCTTTGTATATTCCATGGGATCGAATATAGACGAACGAACATATATAATGAAAACATCGTACAACAAAAAGTAGAATACACTTCGTATATATTATTAATTAGTTGGAGTCATGGAGAGTTAGAGCACCTTTAATGGTGGCTCTTAGGTGGGTTCTTAAGGGGTGGGGCCCACCAAAAAATAAAAACCCACCCCTTAAAACTCTTCTGCAAGAGCTCGGTTCTTAGACTATTCATGGGCCCCACGACACGTGGCGGCCCATGATTGGTCAATTTTTTTTTTTTTTTTTTTTTTTTTTTTTTAAATCCAACAGAAAAAAAAAAAAAAACCTAAGAGCCCATTAGGGGCTCTTAGGGTTAATCTTGCTCTTAGTGAGCTGTATACTAGGTGGTGGGATAAATAAAATATTACAAGATCGTGACGTTTTTGTGAAATGTTCATTGAATCAGAAAAAATTCTCATAAAGATTTAAAATATAATAAATTATTATTATGATTATCTCAAATTATGGAAAAGTCAAACCAATATATTTTATTTGTTTTAATATGAATTTATTATAATTCTGAATAATAACAAGAGAAATTTCATTAGATAACCCATTTTAGTTTGTTTGTCACAAAAATAGCTTTTAAGGAAGAAAATGACCAAAATGTTTTTTTTAGAAGGTAAAAAATTTATTTATATGCATTTATATCCCTTGGGTTAACTAATTTGTACTTTAGGGTTTAGAGTTAAGGGGTGTGTTTGGGGTTAGGGTTTCAAATTTCAAAAAAAAAATAAAAAAAAATCAAAATTTCAAAAAAAAAAAGTCTATTTTGGTCATTTTATTTTTTGAGGGCTATTTTTGTGACAAAAACTTAAAAAGGGCTATTTAAGAGAATTGCCCTAATAACAAACTATAAATACTAATAATAAAATATTGACAAAAAGATTGACTAGTAACAGGTATCTTTGTTCTTTCAGACTCTGAACAAGGAATACTTCGAATCATTGGTGTTGGAAAAAGCTTCCTCTCTGATCTACTTTGTCCAATCAGATCTCAAAAATTAAAGAGCTTGCTTTCAAACTATAATATAAACTGCTTGATTCCCTCAGAACTATCAAACATTAGTGATAAAGATTGGTGTGTTATAATTCTTATTCTCTCGTGGTTTCAACAAACTCAGCTAGAATTCCTTCCTTTCTTTAGTAATAGTTTACAATTTCTGTTTCTCTTTTTCACATTATTCAAATCTCTCTTTTCATCCTCATCGCCATAGTTATCTTCGGGGCTTGCTCTCAAAAGAAATGTACAACTTTTCCATTATCTTTAAGAATAAAAAACTACAAAACAAAAAATAGCCAAACTGTGTTTGAGCTAGATTTCATACAATCATTTTTAATTTGTGCATCATACAATCTTGAAAAAATTACCAAAAATGATTCAAAATTTGATCTTAAATTCAAAAGTATACTCCTAATTCATTTAAATGGAAAAATAACTCAAAAAGTTAACGGAATTATAATAATTTATTTATGACCAAACAAAAAAAAATATCTTAGAAGATTTTTTTGAATTTTTTTTGTTAGTTTTTTCGTACAGTAAATCTTAAAAATAATTTAATTTTTTTTAAAAAAATATTTTGATTGAAAAAATTGAAATTATGTAATAAATAAACATTTTTAAATGATGTATTTAGTTTTACTAAAATTGAATTGTTTTCAACATAAATAAGTGAATGTAAATTGAGTTATCATAGTCTTTGATTTAAGGTTTGGTAACATTTGTTTTCATATTGATTGTATTTTGAGGGTAAAATTTTGGAATCTTATCTTCTTCTTTTTTAGTTTGATTTATATGTGTCTAATGACTATCTAGTAATTTGATTTTACACTTTCTAAGTTTCTTTTAAATTTAAAGAAATGTTTTTTGCTAAGTTATTTATAGGGTTTGGAAGACTCACAAAAGGCTTCCCAGAAGTCTTCTGGGACGAATGGTTTGGAAGACTTTTTAGGAAGTCTTCTAATGTATTTTATGTTAGAAGACTTCCCAAAAAATCTTTCAAACCGAATCATACCTTACTTTTTACCTTCAATTTCACGATTCTATTAGAAGACTTACTTTTTACCTTCAATTTCAGGATTCTATTAGAAGACTTCATAAGACTTATAGAGACTTTCAAAAGACTTTCAGAAGACTTTCGAAAAAATTTCGGAAGATTTTCAGAATCAAATTTTTTTAACCTAATTGGAATATTTTCTCTCTATATAAATAAAATTTACACATTTTCTATATTCCTCTCAAATGGTTGCAACAAAAATATAATGTTTTTATTCTAAAACTCTTCAATCCCTCTCTAATCTCTTTGAACTTGAAAACACAAAACTTTATATCAATTTCTCATCTTTCTTATGTTTTTCTCACTAATTTATCATGTTTTGTATGTTTTTTTATTATATGGTTCTCATCTTTCACTACTTTAAAAGTAGATCTATAAATTTTAAATATGTCTTTTTGTGTGTTTTATATGTTTGATTCTAAATGTTGTAGATTCAACATAATGTTACTGTATTATTTATTAGTTAAGCATACAAAACAAAAAAATGATTTTTAATGTTTTGATGACATTTGAACGTTTTTGAATATGCATGTTTTTCAGATCCGAACCAAACGTTGAGAGACTTCTTATAAGTCTTCTCGGAAGATTTACTAGAAAGTCTTCTGAAGTCTTTTGATGTTTTCTAAAATCTTTTGAAGTTTTTTGAAGTCAGGAAAACACTAAACTTTTTTTTATCAATTTTTCATTATATGGATCTCATCTCACTACTTTAAAGGTAGATCTATAAATTTTGAATATATATTTCTATGTGTTTTGTATGTTAGAATCTAAAAAGTTGTAGATTCAACATGAGCCAAATTGTCATTAATCTCTTTCTTCTAATTGAATCAGAATCATTATTTATTAGGCCTTTACAAGGATGTGTAATTCTCCTCCAAAACAACTTTTCCATTATCTTTATGAAAAAATAACACACCAAAAGAGAGCCAAACTGTGTTGGAGCTAGCTTTCATACAATTTTCATCATCATAACAAGATTTTTATTGAATATCAAACATATAAAATATCATTGCGAATTTGGGTCACTCAAAATTCAACCCTGAACCTTCTAGTTTCTTTTCGACCATCACATCAAGTTTCTTTGCCATATCATCAGTGAGATGATTCTTCCAATCACCAACTCCTCCTTTACGAAAAAACGCATGGTGAGCGATTCCACAAGTAGATGTCCCACTCTTGTTAACCTCCAAGTTACTCAAGTTACCAAGACTACACAGTTCCAAGATCTTCTCCACCGTCCCACTTTGCTTTTCTTCTTCAGTGAACGAACAACCCAAGAAATCCGCTAGCCTCATAACTTGAGCCTCAGGCTTCTCTATCATCTCTTCATACCTCATGAAGAGTACTGGATTCGAGTTCACCGAGCTCTCTTTCCAGTAACTTAAGACTTGATCCTGAAACGGTCAGAACACGTAAGCCCCTTTAACAAACTCGTCAACCGTATCTTCAAGTGAGTAGTTACTATGTAAGTCTTTTCTAAAAATCTTGCTCCTGAAATGCCAACGAGAGACCAACACATCTTTTATGTTCCTACACACGTAAACCACCTTGCATGCAGAATCTCTTAGAGATTCATGAAGTGTTTGAAACGGCATGTGGGTTGCAAAGAGCCTAGGGGAAGGAACCTCTTCGAGGTCAGGACATTGATTGTTAACATATAAATCAGCTTCAAGAAACCGAACAAGGTTGTGGGGATTGTCGGAGAGGAGAGGATGAGATGCAAGATTAGCTGCGTACTTGTTTCTATGGACGAGGGAGAATGCGAGAGCCTTGAGCCAGGTGGTTCCTGATTTGGGGTAAGAAGCTAGGATGCTAGGATTTGATTCTTCAAAACCTTTGTATCCCCTGTGTCATTAGTTCCTAATGAAAATTCACATACTTAACAAAAAAAAAAANAAAAAAAAAAAAAAAAAAAAAAAAAAAAAAAGAAGCTAGGATGATATCGTTGTCACGTGCTCGGAAATGTTTTTGGAAGTTTAGGATTGCTTGGAGTGTGTTGGGATAGTACCAAGATCCTTGATAACTATAGAGTTTCTTCCCCATGAAGTCTTTCTCTGAAGGTAAAGAAGAGATAAGATACTCACATTCTTGGCTCACACCATCGTCGTCAGTGAACTTTGGGGGTGTCTGAAGATTTTGTGAAGCTTCCATTATGGGGTAAACGGTGAGAAAGTAAAAATAGTAGAAAACTTTGCCTTTGTGTAATCTTGGGGGATAGACGAACTAACATATAAAACGAAAACATGATACAAAAAAGTAATGGAATACACTTCACCATCTATTTATTAATGGAGAGTTGATGAGACCAGTAAGCATTATTGGGATAGTGGGATGAATACAAAAATGCTAATGTGGATCATTGTTGTGTTTTTTTGTTGACTTTCTTCAATTGAAAATTTGGAATAGAGAAAAAAATTCATCAATATAAAAGAAAAAATAAATAATATTAAATTGAAATACCACTAAGATTTCTTAAAATATTTTTCAATCGATTGATTGGTTTTAATGGTTTTTAAATTTAAATTTAATGATATAATATTTTTTATTAAAATATAAAATTGTTTTAAATATACTATTTTAATGGGTAAATAAATAAGTCTTTTAAAAACTCTTGACAGATAAAATGTAATGATAGTGCTAAATAAAATCTCATGTGTCTTTTTTTCTCACGATCCTCTTTTTCTGTATTTTTTTGTTTTGTTGGGAAGATGATGCCAAAAGTGGAACCCAAGTCTGAACCAGCGTTTATGGTATTCACATACACAGCTGAGATATGGAACAAGAGAGCTTTTATGATTGGTCTCACTGGAACCTTCATTGTTGAGTTGGTGAGTTCAAATAGTTATGTATATAAATTGGCAAAGAGATCAACTCTAACAGATGTCTTTTCTTTCAGATTCTGAACTAAGGAATACCTTAAATAATTGGTGTTGATGTTGGTAACGCCACTGATAAGAAGATGAACCTCTGAAACTACTACTTGGACCCGCACCATAAGCGAGAACTTGAAGCTAAATTTTATTCTTTTGTTTGTTTTGTAACATTTCAAATCTTCAGAAAAAAAGATTGAAACATTTGAATATGAAGAATCTATAATGTTTATGTAATGGAAATTTCTATTTTTGATTGTTTGAGATCTTTAGTACTTCCTCTCTTTTTTATTGTAAGTAGTTAAGCAAAATTTGTTTATTTCAAAATATAAGTAGTTTTCATAATTGTAAGTAATTTTTACTTTTATTGGGTATAATGTGACCAATCAAATAATATATATTTATTTATGATTGGTTTAACTACACATAATTTGTTTATCAAATGCTACTTAAAAAAAAATCAAAGCATTCAACTACAACTACTTACGCAAAAAAAAAACAGAAGTACCATAATACTCCTGGGCGTTTGATTTTTCGGTTTTTGAGAGATAAAAACGATTTGGTTATTTAGATCTTCGGTTTGGTTCGAGTAAAATCGGTTAATATATCCGATAAAATTGTTGAGATTGGGTACGTTCAGATAAGTTTGGAATCAATGGAAGCCTCTTCTCTAAAGCTGGTTTAGACTTAACATCTTTTAGCAATTAAGCACTGAAAACACCCGTCCGGTTAAACAAATTATAAACTGATTGAAAAATGTCGGTTCGGTTTGGTAGAATCATTGTTCGGTATGTAATAAACGATGCTAATTAGTAGATTAAACCGGCAGAGTAACGGTGACGTCAGTAGAAGAAGTATTCGTTATATTTATTTGTTTATTTTATTTTATTTTAATTGCGTGTGTCGATCCAAGTCTCTCCCCTCTCTCTCTGGTTCAACGGGCAAAGTGTTTATTTCGAATAAAGTTTTGGTTTTTAACGTTCCTTTCGTCTTCTTCTTGGCGAATTCGTGCATCTATCTTGATGAGCTGCGATTTGAATCCACCTGCTTCTTCTCCAGATGAGGTCTGTTCTTGAATCTGATTAAAAGGGTTTTATTTTTCTTCATGTAGTGAAAAAATTGAGTTCACGGGTTTGTTTAGGTCTGAATTGGATACGAATTAGGGTTTCTTGATTATCAGTTTATGTGATTAGAATTGTTAAAAAAACCTAGATTTTCTTTAAATTCCGGATTTTGATGAGATCTGGGTTCTGTTTGGATGGTGTTCTTATGGATTCTTTTTTCTCCAGGAAGTGAAAATGGAGAATGAGTGTATAGAGAATAAGCAAGCAAGGGCTGCTTCTTGCTCCTCTGTATCTGAAGGCAGTGGTGGTAGTAGTAGTTTCCTCAAGTCACCTGCTGCTGTTGCAAGTCCTGCCACTGTATCTCCAACTCATAGGTCCTTCTTTTCTTCATTCCTCTTCTTCTTTGTCTTCGAAAGTTTACAACTTTAAATCACATGAACTAAACTGGTAATTGTAATTCTTTTTAGTTTCTATATGAGATTGATTTTGATGTGTTATGTCAGGAGGACGAGTGGCCCTATAAGGCGAGCCAAAGGCGGCTGGACTCCTGAAGAAGTTAGTATTCATTGCTTTGTCTATATAAAACTTGTGGTGGGTCACTAGCTCTTGGAACTGAGATGAGAGTTTTCTTTACTTGTTGCAGGATGAGACATTGAGACAAGCAGTTGGTAAGTTTAATGGCAAGAGCTGGAAGAAGATAGGTAAAAATGACTTACCACTTCTATGTTGCTTTGTAGATTTTATGAATCATTCTTATTGTTTGAATTGGTGTGTTTTGTTACTGCAGCGGAGTTCTTCCCTGATAGAACTGAAGTTCAGTGCCTGCATCGTTGGCAGAAAGTTTTGAATCCGGATCTTATCAAAGGACCTTGGACGCAACAGGTTCATTCTGTTTCTGTTTAGTTTTATTGGCTTTTCATTTTTTGTTTTTGTGAATAGGAGTGCTCAAAAGCGTTATTGTTTTTTTTGCAGGAGGATGAGAAGATCATTGAACTTGTTCAAAAATATGGGCCTGCTAAATGGTCTATTATCTCAAACTCTTTACCGGGTAGAATTGGGAAGCAATGTCGAGAGAGGTAATATCATTAAAATTCCATATGAGCAAAAAGTTTTTTTTTTTCTTTTTTTAAATTATTTCAGAAACTTCAATGTGTTTTTTTTGTGATATGTATGAAGGTGGCACAACCATTTGAATCCTGGTATAAACAAAGATTCTTGGACCCCAGAGGAAGAGTTAGCTCTCATGAATGCTCATCGAGTCTACGGAAACAAGTGGGCTGAGATTGCTAAGGTCTTACCCGGCAGGTATATAGCTTTTGCTTCAGTGGAGTTTTGTGGCCTCTATACAAGGTTTAACGAAAAGGGTTTTGCTTAAAAAACTTGATGCAGAACCGACAATTCGATAAAGAACCACTGGAACAGTTCACTGAAGAAGAAGTCAGAGTTCTTCTTAGTTAACGGTAGCTTACCACCGGCAGCAGCAATGAACAGTGTTCCGGATAGTGCAACTAAACGTCCAGTGTATTTTCAGAGAAGGGATTCTGTTTCAGTTGCTCAAACCTCTTCAGGAACTAGACAGATTAACAAGCTCGATGAAGAAGGAAAAGACCAGTTACACTCTTGTGTTCCGCTTGAAGAAGAAGTAGCTGCTGCTTCACCAATGGCTGGTTTTGAAGAGTACGTTCGTTCTTCTCAGTTGCCTAAACCAGAGCCATCGCCACCAGAGAATGGTTATCATCTTTACAACAAGAAGCCTCAAGGAGAGGATTACATGGCGTCAGAAGCGGATAAGCAGCGGATGTATGGGTATGAATGTGGTTGCAGTCCAAGCGCATCATCACCTGTTATCTTCTTCACTCCACCACCACCTTGTAGAAAAGAGTATAGTAACGGTTCAGCTCCAAGGAGTCCGGAGTCTTTTTTGAGAGAAGCTGCTAGAACTTTCCCAAACACACCTTCTATATTCAGGAAAAGACGACGCAAGGTTGTTGTTGTTGTTCAGGATAACAACAAAACAGATGAAGAAGAAGCTACTAAAGAGGTGAATGGTATCTCAGAGACCCCTGACTGTGAAGAGAAGGAGAACAGTGGATCAAATGCTTACAACTTATCTCCTCCGTACCGGATAAGATCCAAAAGAACAGCTGTTTTCAAATCAAGACAGCTTGAGTTCATCTCTCCAGAGGAAGAGAAGAAGGTTGATGATGAAACTAAATTATCTGAGAAAGATAAGTTGCTTGATGGTGGAGATTCTCAACTCCTAGACCAAGAGAAATGAGATGATCTTCTCCATTACACGTTGAATAATTTTTATTGGTTATTTTTAAGATAATTATGTCACTTTTGTAACTATTAATATAGTCCAAATTAGATTATAGTTCATGATTTTTGATTTTTTGTAAAATATTTAAAAAAAATTTTGATTCACACAATGATAAAATTAATGGTATATAAATTATTCATGATTCCAATGATGTAAAACATTTTGGATTTTAATAATTTTTGGTGAAACTTACTTTTCATTAAAATGTAGAAGGATCTTGTAACACATTTAGAGAAATTATATAAGTTTTGTTTTGGATAACTATTTTCGTTTTAATTAGAATAAAAGGTTGAATTAATGTTTCAAATTTTTTGATGGTAAAATTATAAAACATAATTCAAATAAAATTATATAAATAGTTACAAAAATTATTTGTAAATAATTATAAAAGTTCTTCATAATCATTTTATAGTAAGACTATAATTTTATTATTAGTGTTATAATTATTAAAAATACATTTCAATTTTTAAAATTCAGTATTTTGAAAAAGTGTTGATTAAACACTGAATTAGAATTAGATAGAAGTGTTTAACACTCTAGTTTGATTTAGGCCATTTTGTCTTTACATTAAGTTTTTATTTTTTTTTTCTAAAAAGGGAACAATCTCAAATAAAGTTCATTTTTGTTTATTTCATTCCTCTTCTTATGATTTGTTCTTCATATAGTAAAAAAAAACTATAACTGAATAATGTGGAATATACAACCTTAGTATAGATTTATGGATAACGGTTTGGTCCGGTTCAAACCAAATCAAACAATATCTACTTGACTATGTTTAGGAGTATATGGGAAACGAGTAAACCAGCTGGTTGCATACCACCAAACGAAAACGAAATCAATGCAAATAACTCTCAGAACTCTTCCTTTCTCCAAGTTTCTCAAAAGTTCAATTTTGTGCAATGATTTTCAAACTCTTTTGATGTGACCTAAAAGAACTCAAATATCTACGTTTAAGAATTAAGATATGCTGCTCCCATAACACTGGAGAAACTTCTTTACACAACAACCAACCTCGTTACAATACATAACGATCAACAATAATTATATAAATATGCAATCTCAGGAGATTCCAACGTGGGGAAAATATGCCAATATGGATTGTTGACATTGTAATAATGTCTCACTCGGTGAGATCAGTCAAGTTCATTAGAATACAAAGCTTTCTCTAGGACTCAACCGGATGAATACATACAGAAGCAGAGGGGATGGTCAGTGCAGCTATTAGGCAAAGTTCAGATGAAGTTCATGTTGTAACAATAAGGGTTGCACGGGTAAGGACAATCAATTAGCTTCACCGGTTTGCGGTTGAAGTACCAGTCACCTACAGACTCCACAATTGTCTGTTCCAGCAGCAAAAAAACAGAACAGAGACGAATGAGGTCAGTTCATTTGTAAGAAGAAAGGCTCGAGGAAGAAAGCAACAGACTATGTGTCAAATGTCTTGACCTTATTTTCAATTCTTGCTGATGTTGGGGAGTGCCATGTCACTGGCTTAAGCATCTGGCAATGAGAGTAGCAAGAATCTATGAACATCCCACCAGCTTTTTTGGTCTGATGAAACTTTCCAATGGCATCCAATAGAGAGCTGCGAAAACCTGCAGGTCAGATACAACTAACCCTTTTTAAGAAAGTAATATTAGGAGAAGCTTTTTCAAGAATAGATCATATCTTTGATGTAGGCCAAAGATATATTAGACTAAAGCTAATGCAAGTGACTAAAACAGATCACATCTACTGATTGTACTTAGATATTTTATGATAAAACTGGCTTAGTGTCATTAAGCTTGACCAAGGAGTAGAGTAAATTACCATGTAGAACTTTCATCTGTTCAGCATCACATTCCTTAATATTGAGTCTACACTTTGCCCAACTTCTATCTGGATCAGCAGAAGCTGGTACCAAGACATGTTGAATCTGAATAAATACTTGGTATTAGTAAAACAGTACACATGAAATAGAGTAAAATCAAATGGAAACAGGCTAAAAGTTCTTGGTAACTCTAACCTGCCAAAAATCGTAAGCTGCGTTGACAAGGAAGACTGGTGTTCTTATATTGTTAACAAATTCTTGAGGAAACATACACTGCAAATCATAAATATATTTTAAAAAAAGTCTCAATACTAATCATAATCAGGAAAAAAAGATATAAACAACCTAAGAGATAAAACCTACCTTGGATGATGGCTTTGTTTTGGCTACACATTTCTGATTCAAGCTCTTATCTACACCCTAATTGGAATCAACCATAGCACACCATCCAAAAACCATGCAGGCAAGAAAATCAATGACATGTTCTTGTTTGTTCTGATGAAAAAATTCAAGAAAATATACCCAAAATGTATGGACTCGACTAATATACCTGCAGTTTAACAACATCATGATAGAAAGATCTCATGGTAGGGTTTCCAATGACATCAGGCCTGAAAAGAAAGAAAAAAAAAAAAAATATATATATATATATACTTTGACACTGGGAGACAGTGTTAATCTGATTTCACTTTGACAGTAACTTCCTAGCTATGTGGATAACAGTCTCCATAGAATTCTAGAAAAGTCTTACAGGTTTTTCTTCTTTAAACCAGCTTAGACCCAAAGAACTCTTTCATGAGAAAATTTCATGAGAAAATACAGTTTGATGAGTGGAAACATACACATTTAGAAAGAAGCCTCCATCAGAAACACACTTGACAGATGCATGTTTTGGCAGATGATCTCTAAAGTCGTCACAATGTATAAGAGTTGCCAAGCCACCAGCAGAACATCCTGTAAGTATGCCCTACGTATTCTCAATTTTGTATAAGAAGAAAAAAAAAGAAGAAGAAGGAAGTATTAATCTTATTGAAGACAGATTCTCAGGTCATCAATATAAGATCAAGAGGACGCTACTTCTACCTGTTTTGCATCTGACATGCCCATTGACAACAGTTCATCCATAATAGCCTCCCAAATAAGCTGTCCCCGGAAGAAAAGACGTGTTTCATTCTGAGAAACATAGTCAAAGAAACATGAAACTAGGTACTACTCTCTCCGTTTCATATTACTTGTCGTTCTAGATTTATGCATTACATATTAAGAAAACATATGATTTTGTATATTTCCAAAATAAAAACACAATTACCTATACACCTAACCATATTTCAATCAATAAAAAAAATGGAGAATTTTATTAATGAATTTTGCATTGAAACTCTAAAACGACACTTATTTTGAAACCAAATTTTTTCCCTACAACGACAACTAATATGAAACGGAGGGAGTATCTTTTCTTGTTATCTCTCCAAAAGAGCCTGACACACAAATGCTCAGCCATATTACCTTGAATTCAGCTTCAGGACGTCCAGAAAAAGAAGCACCATCACAGTACCGTATCTTAACTCTGTTCCAGTTAAAGAAATCTACAACACCAAAGACGACTATAGATTCAAAAATTGAAACAACATAATCACAAGAAGACAAATATAGATATCTCCTACCAGGGTTTTGAGATGGGTCACTGCTTAAAACACCTTGAAAAGCCACTTCATGTTCAAAGTATTTGGAAGAGCCTAACCTTGTCATTGCTCGAGCAGAACATGACGCTATTGTATTGCACCACCCTCCACCCTTTTATACATATAACTCAAATATGTATATATAATGATTTTCCAGCTACCTTTAGATATTTAATCAACAATACCTCAAGATGAATAAGCCAGCTTTTGGAGCCAGATCCTGAACCCTTATGAAAGTGGTAACCAGGCAAGCTTCCGTCCAAGCAAACTGCAACATAGGATGAAACTTTCAAGAATCTCTAAAACGATTAGTAGAAGGAGAAAACTATTAGCATTACAGCCTTACAGGCTTCTCTCTCTTTAGCTTTACTAGACAACTTGAGTTTGACTAGATCAGATGGGGATGTTATGGGAGGATGATGGTCAACGGAAGGAACAGAGTCTGAAGTGGAGTCTAAGAAGAAAGAGAGAAAGAACACGATCAAGACGACTCCTAGGGAAGCGACAAGCCAATCGCTCTTAGACCGTTTTTTGCACCGTAGCAGAGAGCTAAACCTGGGAATCGCCATTGAAGAGGGAGGCAGAAAAAACAAGTCAAAAGAACTCTGTTTCATGACACATGTGGGGCCTCCAATATAGTAGGCACCAATCAAATTCGTAAATGAAAACAACCTCATAACAGCTTAAACCAAGTTACGTTGACCAAAATGAAATAGAAAACCAAACAATTTAGACAGGTTTGGCAAACCGATGTACCGGTTTGAATCGGTTTAAAAGATCATATATATATATATATAGACATTATTTACAAAGTGATTTTGACACATGTCATTTCTACAATTACTTTTACTAAATAAATATAACATGACATAATAGAAACAATGACATAGATTATGGTTAAATTTAACATAAACAATTATATTTAATTTTTATTTATATGTTTGATAAATCTTTTAGAATATGATAGTAAATTATACATCATCATTAAAGTAAATATATTCTTCATAATATTAAATAATATAATTAAAATAATATTTTATAAATTTCTGAAATATTGTTTTTCTGTTTTTATAATTATATAATTTTATTATTAAAACGATTTTCAATTTTTTTACAATTTTTTAAAAATTATAAATTTTAATCATAATAAAATTTATCTTAGAAGATTGAATTCATAATAGTTCTGAATAAATCTTAGAAGATTGAGTTCATTATATTTTTTGAATAAATCGTAAAAAATTAAGCCTAATGATCCTTCCTGCAGATATGAAAGGGATGGTTGAACACTATACTATATTGCTCTTTACTACCAAAATTGAATCAATGATTGAGGGGAACAAAAACAAGGAATTAAAAGCTGGTGGACTATTCTAGAATATACATTAGAAAGGCAATGTACTGTAAGGTAATAGTCTTTAAGAGCACCATTATCCCACATCTCCAATTTTGGAGTTCTTATTTCTTTTTTTTAGTTTGATTTAAAAAAAAAAAAAAAGAACCAATTGCGGGCCGCCACGTGTCAGTGGGGTCCGCAAACAGTGTAAGAAACAAGGAGAGAGGGTCTCTTATTTTGCATACATAAGAGCCTTTTTTTTTGTTTTTTTGGTGGGTCCCACCCTCTAAGAGACCCATTTCTTAGAGGGATAATGGTGCTCTAAGTCCTTAGACCCAAAAGAGAAGTCTTAAGACCCATTAAAGTAGTCTGTCTACAGATATAGTTAATGGGCTTTATAAAGCC
Source organism: Sinapis alba (assembly GCA_012274485.2). NCBI lineage: Eukaryota > Viridiplantae > Streptophyta > Magnoliopsida > Brassicales > Brassicaceae > Sinapis > Sinapis alba. The sequence continues at coordinate 141,611 of MU106180.1, read as the reverse complement.
TACTAAGGAGACCCCGAGGGTTTTTATTTATCTCCTTAACTAAAAAAAGAGGCTTCATATATAAAATCCATTTCTAGGGTTTCTGTAACTCTGAGCCAACAAGTAGCAGCGGCGCAGCAGTTGAACACGAGTTAAGCTCACGATGGGTATGGCGATGAATCTTTTTTCTTGTTAAATCGTTTTTTCGTTGGATAATTACGCCTTATTTGATTTTTTTTTCTTTATTGTGTGTTTGTAGCAAGAATTAAGGTTCACGAACTGAGAGACAAGTCGAAGAGCGATCTTCAGAACCAGCTTCAGGATCTTAAGGCTGAGCTCGCTCTCCTCCGCGTCGCTAAAGTTACCGGTGGTGCTCCCAACAAGCTCTCTAAAATGTACGTTTATCCTTTCGAAGTTAAGCTTAATCATGTTTCAGTCCAGAGTTAGTAGTAGGATATGCGTATATGTATAGTCAACCTGGAAATGTTTCAAGAATCAAATGTATCTTTGTTTTAATGGAGAAGTGTTTGGAATCTGAAACTGTTAATGTGTTTTTGTAATAAAACCAGCAAGGTTGTCCGGAAATCAATAGCTCAGGTGTTGACAGTGACATCTCAGAAGCAAAAATCTGCTCTAAGAGAAGCATACAAGAACAAGAAGTTCATCCCTCTTGATCTCCGTCCCAAGAAAACCCGTGCTATCCGTAGGCGCCTCACCAAGCATCAGGTCTGTTGATACAAAACATAATAGATGCATGTTGCTCTGATCATTGCAAATGGTGTGATTCTGATCTTGTTCTTTTTGTTTGTTTTGTAGCTCTCGTTGAAGACAGAGCGTGAGAAGAAGAAGGAAATGTATTTCCCAATCAGGAAGTACGCTATCAAAGTTTAAATCTAGCTACTAGATACTCTGTTTCACCTTTGTTTTTTTTTATGAAAACTTGTTCTTTACTTGTGCTATTGTGTCAAACAGTTTCAGCAACATGGATTTTAGTTCTTATTGATATTTTGCATTTTTATCTTTGTTAGCTTCTTTTGCTCATCAAAAAGCATTCATCTATATAGGCTTTGTTATTAGTAATGGAGTGGAAGCTCAATGAGTGAAAGCATAGTATAAGGTTTTGTCATGGTTGAATTATGCTTAAGACCTATTTAAGAATCGGTTCTTAATTTTTCTTTTCTTAAAGTTAAGAATCGATTCTTATGTTAAAAGTTCCCGCTAAGAATCATTTTTTAATCATGCTCTAGAGTGCTATTTCTACTCACGATATTAATAAGGGTATGTATAGTAACAAACAAATGAAAAATATGGATCCGCAAATACTTTTCTTAGTAGTTGTGAAATTCCCAAACAAAACAATAATAAAATACTTCCACAGTAAGAGTCGAATCTACGACCTTTAGATTCGAAGTCAAACGCGCTAATCCACTGCTATGCGGTCACGTTGCTGCGTTTTTCCGACTTAAATCCTATAAAAGGATGATATTCATAGAACCTTTTATTTAAGTAATCAGAAGATTTTTTGACCCAAAAAAAAAAAAAAGTAATCAGAAGATTCAAAACCGTAGAAAAGTATATGGAGATTCCCTTACTTGAATTTGTTTATTACAGAAAAATGTGATTGGGTACAACTTGAATGACAAATTCGAGAGTTGCGCAGTAAGATTTGGCTATTTTGGTATAAATTAAATGGGTTCCATACACCTTTATTTGGAACAATATAGTATAATATTTCATTAACATGGTTCACATGTCATCAAATATAAAAGAATGTTAGTTGGAAAAAATCTGGTACTTATATGGTGAAACATACCGACAAATCTGTGTGGATATCATGTGTTAATGGTATGTTACATCGATATGAATAGAATATCATGAGTTGGTACAAAGATTAATCAATGTCTTAGCGGTATTAAATCGATATGTGTGTGTGTTTTTGATTGAAATGACAGTGTATATTCCCAAAGTTATAAATCTATATATATACCTGTTAATTTCATTATGAAGCATAGTATGGCATAACATTATAGCTAGAAAATACAGTATAAAAAAAATTGTCGCAAGTATTTGAATTTTCTGGATATAAAAGTCACTGATTGTATATTATGAGCTGATGCATGATGTTATTGAAGCCTAATTTCTCTTAACTTTTAATTCGAAATTTCCATTTTATTTTATTTTTCTAATTATTCCCTTGTCCCCTTTTTCAAATGGGTGTACTTGTCGTGAGTCGCGGCTCGTAAGTCCTGAGTTTACGTCTACGAACCAATCATCGAATTTAGAACTACAGTGTAAATTTTGGAAGATTATGTAAAAGTTGTGAAAGCAACAACAATTATAATAATCTTAATCTTGGAGGAACTGTGCAATAAACATGAGGTCACTAATAAGACATGTATGCATGTGAATGTGCACCAAGACTAGAGGTGTTTTTAATTATGACGTTAATTAAACCGCGTACCGATTCTTTCCAATTTTCGTTTGGTTAGATATATTGATCAAATACAGTTTAAATGCTTATTTTCCAAGTAAGCTCTGACAATTTTGAGAGTTTACATCTAGCCATGTAAACATGAATTTTGTTCAGTATATATACTTAAGTTACTCGTTTTTTTCTCTTTTATTTCTTGACATAAAAGATAAAAACATATAATCTTTTATCTGACACGTTTTTGGTTGAACCAAACGTTCAATTAGCTGTACGTCGATGGTTTCTAGATTACTAACTAGTTACGGCAAAAGTGTCATGGTGGCTTGAAATTGGATATATCTGTAGTTTAAATTCAATTCATCAACTCTATAATCTAAAAAGAAAAACACAAACAACAAACTAATATAATATGAAAGTGTGTGTTTATTCATTGACCCAATATGGGTATATATATACAAAGCAATGTAGCGTAAGTTAACTAGACATAGGAATAAGATTAGTCTAAATCCCTAACATATCGGGATGTATCATTATCCCTTTACCCCCCCCACAAGTTGGTAATGACACATTTCGAATTCCCAACTTGGACAAACGAAACTGAAAAGCTGGAGTTGGTAAAGCCTTCGTCAATAAGTCAGCTGGTTGATTCTTTGTTGTTATATGCTCTGTAGTAATGAGTTTTGATTGTACTGCATCCCGGACAGTGTGACAGTCATTTTCGACGTGCTTCGTACGCTCATGAAATACTGGATTCTTGGCAATATGAATCGCAGATTGACTGTCACAAAACAGACGCATAGGAGAAGGATGATCAAAACCGAAGTGAAGAAGTAGCCCTTTAAGCCATTTAAGCTCGCATGTAGTATCTGCCATGGAACGATACTCTGCTTCAGCTGAACTGCGGGAGACAGTTCGTTGTTTCTTCGTTTTCCAGGAGACAATGGAGTCACCAAGAAGAACCACATATGCACTTAGGGATCGGCGTGTGATCGGACAGGAAGACCAATCAGAATCCGAGTACGCTGTGAGACTTAGATTACTATCGGAGGTAAGCATAATACCCTGACCGGAAGAACCTTTCAAATACCGAACCACCCGTAATGCTGCCATCCAATGATCATGTTGCGGTTTCTGCATGAATTGTGAAAGAATATGTACGATGTAGCTGAGTTCAGGACGTGTAAATGTCAAATAGATAAGTCGGCCAATGAGGCGACGATACTGGCTTGGATCCTGAAGTGGATTCCCTTTAGCAAGTGCTAATTTGTGATTGAGCTCAGTTGGAACCGGTGACGGTTTGGCCCCAAGAAGACCACACTCAGCGACAATATCAAGTGCATATTTGCGTTGTGAAACAAATATTCCTTCTGGTCCACGTGCAATCTCTAGTCCAAGGAAGTACTTGAGTTTTCCCAAATCTTTCATTTTAAAACACTGGTGTAAATAATTCTTGAAACGTTGAATCGTAGAGATATCATTGCCGGTGATAATAAAATCATCGACATAGACCAATATATGTAGACAGATATCACCTTGGACGAATGAGAATAAAGAGTAGTCCTCATAACTTTGAACAAACCCGAAAGACAGCAGTGCCTTGCTTAGTTTGGCGAACCAACAACGAGGAGATTGTTTGAGGCCATATAATGATTTTCGAAGGCGGCAAACTTTATTAGGATCAATTGTTTTAAAACCAGGAGGTAGTTGCATATATATTTCCTCCTCTAGGTCACCATGTAGGAATGCATTATGAACATCCATTTGGTGAATATCCCATCTCTTGGCTGCTGAGAGTTTGAGAAGAAAACGAACTGTATTCATCTTAGCAACTGGAGCAAACGTGTCTTTGTAGTCAAGACCTGCTTTCTGACGATTTCCACGAGCCACTAATCGAGCTTTAGGTCTTTCAATACTCCCATCTGCCTTATATTTCATTGTGTAAATCCAACCACATCCAATCGCTTTCTTTCCAGGTGGAAGAGTGGTAATATCCCAAGTGTGATTATCTTCTAAGGCTGTGATTTCTGTCTTCATAGCCCCATTGAATCGAGTATCTTTGACAGCTTCTTGATAAGTCTTAGGGATATACTCAGTTGTTATTGACGCCAAGAATGCCTGATGTTTAGTATTGAAAGCAGATATGGAAGTATAATGAGCAATAGGATATGGTGTTTTACCTGAGACCGCGGCAGGAGGACTCGGATCATGTGCAGATGAAGTGTGAGGGGGGTTTGTAGTCGCAGCATGAGTAACAAAGTTCTTTAATAGTATCGATGGTTTCTTGGTTCGCTGACCACGACCAAGAACTTCCAAAAGTCCTGGAGATGGTGCTGACGAAGATTTGTCAGATGCTTTATCTGTAGCGACCTGTGATGTAGGGGACACTGGCTGATCAGGGACTATAGCAGCTGAGTCAGGCTCGTCCGTATCAGACAAAGTAGTAGTAGGAACACTGTTTTCAGTCGTAGGAAGATCATGTAGTGTAGTAGAAACCTCAGGTGGAACTATTTGAGAATCTGAGGTGGCGGGAAGAGTAGAGTCTGGAGTAGCTATGGTTTCCACCGGTTGTGCCGGAGAAAGCAACCAATCATCAATAGGAAGGTTAGCCTGGATGGTAGGTGACGTGACATAGGCAGTGTCTTCAGTTCCAGGGAATTTATCCTCAAAGAAAACCACATCTCTACTCGTAAAAAATTCATTTGTTTCAAGATCATAAAGGCGCCATGCTTTCTTACCAAACGGGTAACCGACAAACAAGCATTTTCGACTTCTGGTGCCGAACTTATCTCTGTCTCTAGGTCTTGTATGCGCATAGCATAGGCACCCAAATACCCAAAGTTGATCGTACATAGGAGGATTCCCGTGGAGGACTTCATATGGTGTTTTTCCATCGAGGACATGAGTAGGCGTTCGGTTGATGATGTGTGATGCTGCGAGGATACTTTCTCCCCAAAACTCGACTGGTAAGCGAGATTGAAACAAGCAGGCACGCGCCACATTGAGGATGTGTCTATGTTTGCGTTCAACTCTACCGTTTTGTTGAGGCGTATAAGTGCAGGATGTCTGATGGATTATTCCTTGCTCACGAAAATACTTTCCCAAACAGAGAAATTCGGTTCCATTGTCAGTCCTGATCGTTTTTACTTTGTGTCCAAACTGCCTATCACTCATGGAACAAAAATTTCGCAGGAGAGATGCAACTTCAGACTTTTCGAGCATTAAGTATGTCCTTACTGCTCGTGAATAATCATCGACGATTGTTAGAAAATAAACTGCACCACATGAAGCTGGTGTACGGTAAGGTCCCCAAACATCACAGTGAATTAAGGCAAAAGGAACGGTAGCTTTATTAAAACTATCAGGAAACACTTTTCGTGTTTATTTTGCTTTAAAACAAATATCGCATTGACTAGAATCAGTAAAATCTAACTTTGAATTCTTAAAAACAGGAAGAGTAGATAAAGCCTTGTAAGATGGATGTCCAAGCCTACGATGCCATAGAGTTGAAGAAGAAGTATTCGCCTTAGATGCTCCATGTACTCGTGCGACTTTAACACCCGTAAAATAGTAAACCCCCTCACGTTCTTCACCTGCTCCAATCAGAGTCCTCGAAAAACGGTCCTGTAAAACACATAGTGTATCAGTAAATATTGCTAAACAACCAGTTTGCTTTAACAATTTAGAAACTGATATTAGAGTGCAGTTGAAATCAGGGACAAAAAGAACATCGTATAACGAATAATCTTTGCTGAGACGCAAAGTTCCCTGTTTCGTTGCATGAGAGTCTCTTCCATTAGGGAAGGTTACGGATGATGATGGAATTTCATGGACATCGTGTAGTAGTGTGAGATCCCCTGTCATGTGATGAGAGGCTCCTGTATCTATAATAACATCAGTGAGAGTTGTTTTACCCGACAATCTCTCAGAAGAGAGATTACTTTGTTGTTTTTGTAGAAGTGAGATTAACGAGGCTATCTGATCTGAGTTGATATTGGGCGAGTTGTGGGCAGCATTAGCACGACCTCGTCCACGTCCGCGAGTATTAGTAGTACGACCACCACGTCCTCCTCTATAGCTCGAAGAATTTCCATTCTGGCGTTGTTGTTCATGAAACCAGTCTGGATAACCATGAACCAGGAAACACTCTGTAATATCATGTCCTGTTCTTCCACAATGGGTACATGATCGATTAGGGTCTCGAGATCGTGGTGGAGTCACCTCGACTGAAGTAAGAGAGGATTCTCTTGGGAGTTCTGTTTTGGCTGCAAAACCTAACGCCTCTGTTCTTTGTTCTTTAGAACGTATAGACGCCATATTCTGTTCTTCCCGAATCACTCTTGAGTATGTAATATTAAGATCAGGCAAAGGTTCCTCATCAATAATGCGAGAACGTATAGCTGAGAATCGAGAATCATCTAATCCAAAGAGGAATTTGTGAACTCGTGCATCTTCTTTTTCTTTTTCGATATCTGCAGCTGCAGCACATGTACATGAACGGGCTGTCTTCATGTTATTTAATTCTTCCCACAGCTTTGTGAGTCGTCCATAATATTCAAGAACCGACTTGCCTTCTTGTTTGCAATTTGTAATCTCATCTTGTATTTGATGTAGACGAGTGCCGTTTTTAACAGAGAAGCGGAATCGTAAGCTTTCCCAAAGCTTAGAAGCATCAGGAACATGAGCAACTGTTGATCGGAGTTTAGGATCGATGGAAGTTCGAATCCAGCCGACAATCATCGAGTTTGCTGCGAGCCATCGAGATAAGTTAGGCTCTGTTTCTGGTTTTATAATTGTGCCATCTATAAAACCAGTTTTCTGTTTTGCTTGTAGAGAATTTAGAAGTTCAGTAGACCATTCAGAATAGTTCTCATGTGTTAATAAGACCGACGTAATTAGTGCTCCGGGATTGTCTGATGGATTGAGATGATATGGTGATGAATCCGGGAAAGCAGCTTGAGTAGAAACTTGAGAAGTAGCAGTAGAGTTATCAGCCATCGTAATCGATGGTTGAATTGTTTTAGTAGTAGTAGTAGAAGATGATCAACAGTGGAATTGATCGGAAAAAAAAAATTTAGGTTAAGATCTTTTGCTCTGATACCATAATATAATATGAAAGTGTGTGTTTATTCATTGACCCAATATGGGTATATATATACAAAGCAATGTAGCGTAAGTTAACTAGACATAGGAATAAGATTAGTCTAAATCCCTAACATATCGGGATGTATCATTATCCCTTTACAAACTTAACCGGAACAAGTAGATAGGTGAGATATTTTTACTCTTATGACTAGCACCATTAATCATGACTTTTAGCTTTGGATTTTAACAAAAGAATAATTAAAAAATCAGTAGGTTTCACTCACTTTTTAAGAGCTACTTCTTCCTCCTCTTTTATAAGTATCTAATTTTGAAAAAAATTTAGACTGTTTGCGGACTTCACCTGCAATTGATATCTTTTTAATTATTTTTTTTAATTAGACCATCCTTGAACATGCTCTTACGTATCTCTCTCTTTAGATACATGTAAATATAGATACAAAAATAAATAAACACCAGTCTATTTTGTGAAAGACTATAGTACTATATTTTGGGTTTCAAATTTGACGACTTATATTACAATAATACAAGTCTCGAGGAAACAATATATGTCAACAAATATACAGCCCGAGATATTTGATACCGTCACGCCTTCCGAATATTTAAAGTTGAACTTGACCTTTGATGAAAAGAAAATAACCAGAATTTACAAATCAATCTGCGTATAGGCTTATCTTATTCAATGCATGCATAAACGGTAAACTATCTACAACAAATTGTTCACATACAAAAAAAAATATGGATAACAAATCAACACGTCGTTGAACAAATATTTTTATAACCTAACTATTGATAAAAAGACAACAGCCACAAGTTTTAAATCATTTACAATCGTCGAATATGAATCTGCATATAGGCTTATCGTATTCAACGCATAAGCTATCTATATCAAACTTTTGGCATAAGAAAAAGATATGCATAACATGGTAATTAAAACGTGGTTGAAAAAATATTTAATTTTCCTTTATACATATTTCATCGATGATTTTAATTCTTCATCTTAATAAACTTATGTATTATTGCTAATTGCAGATGTAATAATAAAATTAGCACATCATTATCCTTGGTTTCTTAACCGGGTTCGGAGATAATGATGATCTTATGAGTGATCAATAATGGCCGACCAAGCTAAAACTACTTTTTATAGGCTCACAATAAGCAAATTTTATACATAAAAGGCCATATTATATAATACTACAATAATATATGAAAACATATTACAATAATGGGTGCAGTTAGAAGTTTAAATACAAACCTATTGGAGTGAAACACTAATCTTAACCAAATGTGTAACCATGTTTTATAAAATATACTGAAAATAATGTACATATTAATTTATAGAGCGACTCACATGATACATAATGTAGTTAAATATAAATCTTTATAAAATATATTCTTTTTGTTTTTCATAATACTTGATACTTAAAATCAGTTAATTATAAAATTATAAAAAACTGTAAAATCTAATTGGTTGAACAGTTTGCAATAAAATTTAAAAATATTAAAAAATTTAAAATTTTATATAAATTAAAATAAAATATTTATTCTAAAACATCATTTGTACTGTATAATTGTTTATAATATTTCTAATTATCTGTAGTAATATAATTATTTATAGTTAAAAGAAAAACTATAATAGTTTGTTATAAATTGCGTCAACATCAGCAATTTTTGACATGAGCGACGCGGTGCATTGACTTTTTTGTTTTGCTTTAATCATTTTACTTTCCAATTTAAGAATATGATTTTTGTGGGGAATAGATCTTCTTATCCTCTCAGGACCATCGACAAGTACAGTAGATTCAAGGTTGTAATTGACGGTTTGCTCATGGGTCATGATCAGGGTCAAGCATACACTATACATCAAATAAACAAATACATTTTTTTTGTCAAAATACATGATTACTATATTTTTATGTAGAAGTAATATTTACTACAGTTTCTCAACAATTTAACTCCCATGCCAATGCCTTATCACGCATGCAGAAAAGTAGACGAAAACGTTTTTAATTGGGAGTAACTAGACTTTCTTTTAAAAATGCATAAGTTTTTCTTGTGTTTGATTTAATACCGGACTAGATCGTGTTTTCAGAAAGATATTACAATATGCATATATATAGACACATTACATAGACAAATATGTATAGTATAACCAAAGCTAGATGATGATAACACCTACATAAATCCTTAAAAGCTAACATATTCGAATCAAGATAGTAAGCTACACTAACTGGTCAACTTATATTAATATACTACTTTCCCCGTTTCAAATTATTTATCATTGTAGGGTAAAATTTTTATTTTAACATAAATGTCGTTTTTGATTTTCAATGCAAAATTTATTAATAATATTATATGTTTTAGTTTTATTGGTTGAAATATTGTTAGATGTATTATAATAGTGTTTTTATTTTTAAAATATGTAAAACTAAATGTTTTTTTAATCCGTGTGCATAAACGACAACTAATATAAAACGGAGGAGTATCATGAATCCATGATTTCAAGAACTTCACGTCATTTTTGTGGGGGAAGATCCATAAAGTCATGCAAAGCCCCACTACACGTGTATGCACAGAGTAAAACAAACCGGCAAAAAATGAAAAAAGTCAACAACAACTTTCTTCTTCTCTTCCTCTCCACAAGTTCTAAACGACGTCGTTCCAACGTTGTTGTGCTCTATAAATACCCCCTCAACGACATCATCTTCTTCCCTCAATAACTATTCACACCACTTGCACCGTTTCAAATTACAGAATTTTCCCTCAACGAGACTCCAATAAGTCTCTCAGAAATTTCTTCGACGACTACTTATCATGAGGAGAAAAACGATGAAAAACCTCTGCTGCGTCGCCAAAACGCCGTCGAATCTTCAACCTCCTCTTACGTTAACGCCACGGCAGAGTTTGGAATCAGCGGCTGTGTACGGAATCATCGAGTCAGCCGCCGATATAATCGAGAGATGGAACACAGAGACATCCACTTTCGCTAAAGTCACTTCCATGTTTTATGAAGACAAGGCAGAAGCCATGGTGTTTATCGAAAGGGTGAACAATCTTCAGAAGACGATGGATCTGCTAGTGACTGAAGATCCAAACTCCGAGAGGCTCATAAGAGCTCATAGACTCATGGAGATCGCTATGAAGAGGCTTCAAAAGGAGTTTTACCAGATCCTATCGATGAACCGTGCTTATCTTGATCCTGAATCCGTTTCTACTCGCTCTTCGCTTACTTCAGCAAGATCCAGCTACTCTGATTTCCCTGAATACGATGATAATACAACCAGTGATTCAATCGTGGAAGTTGAGGAAGCTGCTAGCAACGTTATGACGGACTTAAGATCCATCGCTGAGTGCATGATCGCTTCCGGCTACGCGAAAGAGTGTATAAGCATATATAAATCCATCAGAAAGTCCATCATCGACGAAGGGGTGTACCGTCTCGACGTGGAGAAGACTAGTCAGGCGAAGGCTAAGAAGATGTCATGGGAGGAGATAGAGATAAAGATCAGGAGCTGGTTAGAGGCTGTGAAAGTCTCCATGGAGACTCTCTTCAAAGGAGAGAAGATTCTCTGTGATCACGTCTTCGAAGCCTCTGATGCAATCAGAGAGTCTTGCTTCAGTGCAATCTCGAGAGACGGAGCTTTGCTTCTGTTTGGTTTTCCGGAGATAGTTTCAGCTAAAATCACCAAGAAGAGTTCTCCGCCGGAGAAAACTTTCCGGCTTCTCGATATGTACAGCTCCATCGCCGGAAACTGGCGAGCGATTGAATCTATCTTCTCGTTTGAGTCTACCTCCGTGGTACGTTCTCAAGCACTTAAGTCTCTGATATCTCTCAGCCAATCGATTCAATCACAGCTTAAAGACTTCGAGTCAAGAATCCAGAAAGACTCGACGAAGGTGGTGGTTCACGGCGGAGGAGTAAATCCGCTAACGATCTCCGCCGTGAATCATATCACTCTCCTCGCAGACTACAGTAACGTACTCGTCGACATCCTCGCCGGATCTCCTCCACCGGATAGATCACTCCTTCCGGAGTCTTACTTCAACGTCTCTGACTCCGACGACTCGCCGTCGTCGGAGCTAGCCATCAGATTCGCGTGGCTTATCCTCGTCCTCCTCTGTAAAATCGACCGTAAAGCAAATCATTACAAAGACTGCTCCGTGCAGTATCTCTTCCTCACCAACAACCTCCAGCACGTGGTCTCACGCGCTCGTTACTCGAACCTAAAGCAGCTACTCGGCGAGGACTGGGTCACGAGGCACGTTGGTAAGATTAAGCAATTCTCCGACAGCTACAAGAGACTTGCGTGGGGACCAGTGTTGGCGACCCTACCTGAGAATCGTACGGTGGAGATGTCGGTGGAGGAAGTGAAAGAGAGGTTTGAAAAATTCAGCGAGAGTTTCGAGAGGGCGTACGGTAAGCAGAGTGTATGCGTCGTACCGGATACAGAGCTACGAGACGAGATAAAACTATCGATTGCGAGAAAGTTGGTGCCGATTTATCGTGAGTTTTACAATACGAGAAGGTCTCATGTTATCGTGGCGGGAGCTGGTGGTGTGAGAAACTTGAGCTCAGTTGTCCGATTTACCCCTGAAGATGTTGAAAACCATTTGTCTGAGTTGTTCTCGGGGGAGGGTACTTCGGGGAGTTCATATGTGTCTTCTCCTTTGTCTTGTCTGTCACGGCAATCCACACCCTAAAGTGAAAACAAAACAAAAAAACAAAGAGTTCAACACTATTTTGCTCTTTGTCTTAAATGTAAAACGCAAACACTGTATACTAGTAGGTACTGTTGTCTGAAACAGCAGGACAAGATCTTGTTGTAATGTCCCTTTTTGTTTGTTTGTCTGTAATGTCCATTGATGTAAGGATTGAGATACTGTATGATAAAATGTTCCAAACCGGCTGGAAAAAAATAAACCAATTACAAAGTTGTTGACAAACCAAAGTATTTATCCAACTACAACATTTCCTAAACCGTATGTAAGTCAGGGCTGCTACAGCCTTAACCGTGCAGCATACCATACGTTATGCCTTTCTGTGTGTAATATGCAAACGTGGAAAATATCCATAACTGAAGACGAAGAAGAAGAAGAAAGACAACCCATATACCCAAAAAGGTAAGTTCTCTGCTTTTTGTACCAATAGTCGGATCTCAAAACCTTGCCGTGATAGTGAAGGTACCGGTAGCCAACAACAACGTGGGCTAATTTGATGAAGAGGTATGATGAAACAACCCTCCTCTCCCACTTGGAATGAAAGTGTACTAATAAGATTGTTTTGTGTTGGAAACTGAAAAGGTAGCAGAAGTAGTTAATTGAATTGCTTGCTAGAGACTCAAGCTTGCTAGAGACTCAAGCTTGCTAGAGACTCAAACTTGCTAGAGACTCAAGCTTGCTTGAGATCTCAAGATCTAATGGAAAGAACACGCTTCATCTCGCTGCACTACAAGGTCATGTAGATATGGTAACACCGTGCTATATATTGCCACACGAAAGAAAAGAGTAGAGGTAAGACAAAGAAATGGATTGTTGCAAGTGATTCTAATATAACCTAACATCACAATTAAGTAAAAAGTTTTTTTTTTAAAAAATTGTTATCTGATACATATAAAGTATATCCAAATGCAATGATTATCGTCTACTTTTTGTGTATTTAAAAATATTAAAATTAATGTCTTATACATAATATTGTCACAACATATTGTTTCAACTCTTATATGAAACATAACAAAGTATATATAAGAACATCTCGAATGTAAATTCATTTTTTTTATTCTTTCAAAAAAAAATTCATTTTGTATAAAGTAAAAGTGATTATGGAATAAAAATGCACAAACTCTACTTCATTTCTCATTCCATTATGAAGTAATGAACAAAAAAAATATATTAGTATATTTTGTAGTAAATTCCATTATGAAATGAGAAATGAAATAGAGTTGAAGCAATTTTTATTCCATCATCGCTTTTACTTCATTTTGGAAGAAAAATAGAGTAGAGTTAGATATGCCCTAGGTTCCAGCTATTTCTTGTGTACAAAGTCATAGAAAAGCTTGTAAAAGTCAATCATTGATTTTTTTCAGAAATCTTCATTGATGCCTAGAAAATCAAACATAAATGGTGAAAAATTTAGTCCAGTTAAAAAAGGAAAGAGAAAAAACTAATTGTCATGAAAATTTATCCCAAAAAAATGCTTTGGATTAATACATGTATGTTATATCTTTTTTAGACTCGAGGTTCAAAACATGACAACTAATTATAACTCTAGAACTAATACACAACATCCAACAATAAAAAGATACTAGAGAAAACATATAAGAGTTTTATTTAACCATTACTTCATTGATCATAGTCTCAGTAAACAATTTAATATTTAATCATGTATACTAAAACAACCCAACTTTATTTAACCATTGGAAAATCTAACATAAATTCATTTGACTAATAGAAATCTACCAAAATTTGGAGCACCAAAATATCAGTAAGTAAATTCAATTGGTGAAATTTCACATTCACTAGAAAATTGAATTGAAAAGTAGTGAAACACAATCTGCACTAGCTTTGTTCAAAAAGACAAAGATTCACACTTTAAAACTGAAAATAATTGAATTTCAAAATAGAAATTCTTAGTTACCAAAGTAAACTTATTAAAAATAGAAATTCTCAATTTCACAAAGACTAAACAACATTTGATGACATATTAAAGAAATAATAACTATATTTCTAATTAGAGATTTAGGAATTCTATCTTTTAACTAAGACCAACCAATTATAAACTAATTTGTATGTGATTCACGTCATAATAATAATTCAGTTTACATGTTATAAATTCTTATTTTTGTCTTACTATCTCTGTGTTGGACCCATAATTATTTTAAACATGGATCAAAAAATAAATAGACTTTGAAATCTAAGATTTTTTTTTAAAAAAGAGTAAAACTCGGTCTCAAACAGATATTGACTCAGTCTAAAATTAATTTCTTTTAGTTATTATTCAAAAATTATAACAACGTAACCATAATATATATTTTCATATAATATAATTATCCGTAAAATTACGGACAAACACCTAGTATTCATTTAAGTGTTTCCCATCTTCATATTTTTAGTCCATTGAGTTAATACTTAGTATTCCACAACAATTGTTAAAAGTACAAAATGCAAAAACTCTCGTCTACTTTTTGTGTATCTAAAACAGAAAGTATTAAAAAAATAAGATCGTATACATAACATTGTCACAGCTTATATATTATTCTTTCCTATTGTGTCAACCCCTACATGAGACATTACAAAGTAGACTTTCTGCAGCTGCCATGTTAGACCCATCTCATCTGCAGCTCATTTCTAATTGATTTCTTTAGTCAACCTCTTCTATTGGTAGTTTCCAGAAGTTCCATGGGTTATAATCTTCCTGTGGATGTGTAAGCAAACACTTAAAAGTTAAAAACCATTAATGAATCTATACATAACATTTGCTGATAAAAAGTTTCTAGCATTAGTTACCTGCTCAACAAGCGAAGTTGGAGGGAACATGTCGTTCACAAGAGTATGAAGTGATGTGTAAGACTTCTTGACATCTACTCGATGTCCTGTTGCTACCTCTCCCTGATCAATTTCTTTTAGTCTCAGTAGAGATTCCAACAAACAATCAATCATATGCATGTCAGATATCAAGAAAATTTGTTTACCTTTGGATTGATTATGAATATCTTTCCCTTGGGGATTCCAAGTTTGCTGTAACTCAGCTCATCAGTGTCTCTATTCCCAAATCCAGCGTAGAACGGGTTGTAGTGCTCTGGGAAGAGTTTCTTGATATCCTGCACATTACATTTGTAAACTTGTTCTTATCTCTAAACATATGCCGCTGGTTTAACCGGTTCTCTCTTATGTCAAAGATAAAACTTTTACCTCCAAACATGCGATTTTGAATTCGTGAGGTGCTCTTCTTATCACTGCAAAGCAGTTATAAAGTAGAGGAGTATAAGAACAAGAGATTCCTTATTATCAAATAATAAATACTAGTAATGAATCTCCAAGGCACTAAGATTAATACCTTCACGGTACAATGCTGGAAACAACCCGTCTGGTGAAATGACTACAGGACCGTTTGGTAGAGCTTTTCCGTCCTGCAAGCCGGAGGTAAAAAAAAAATCCATAAGAAGCAAAGAGATCTCATAACAAAAAGGCTACATGATTATCATTTGAGTATGTTATTCATATTGATCAAGTATGGAATTTAGTGCCGCCAACTCATAGATAAAAAAGATCTCAGTCTTACCTGCTTTAGATTATTCAAGAAACTTCTTGTTAGATATGCCTGAACAATGGCACGAGCGCTCAGAAACAGCAGCTGGTATCCATTCTCCTGAGAAAATACAAAGCCAAGCATAATGTTTATCTTACAGGGTGCAGACTTGAACAAACTGTATCTTACATAAGCAGTAGTGGTTCTCATGTTTTAACAAATTAAAGTGCGAGAAAGCGAGACTGACTTAAACCTTGAAAATTACCTTTATGGCTGAAAAAAGCTTGGCCACGCCAGACTGTGTCCAGTCTCTTCCAACCAAAGGCATGAACTGACCTAACACATCAGATCTGCAAAACACAGCAACAATAGGATCATCACATCAGCATATGTCTAGTTACTATAATATAAAGACAATTTAGCTGCAATAAGGATCCAAAAGCTGTACTTAGTTATAGTTCCATCAACATCTGAAATCACAATCTTGGTGTCCCATCTCCACCTGTATATATGTGCATCGACCTAATTAGGAAAAAAAAAAAAAGTTAGAAGAATTTTCCCTGGTGTGCATTCAAATACTACCATCAACAAACCTGCTGTGTTCCAAGAACTCTCGTGGAGAAACTAAAAGTTATCATATTCTGACCATCCTTCAGATTCAGAGATGCGATCTGCTCATTGGTAGGAACATTGGTCCTCACAAGTTGTCTACGTGGAGACTCATGTCGGCTCTCTGTGGTTGACAGTACTTCCGGTGAGTTCTGTAAGCCAGGTTCAGAATCAACAAACAGATCTTCTTCACTCGAGGAGTTACTACTCGTCGTGTGCTCGATTGTTTTAACCCTTCTAAAAGGAATGGGCCAGAGTCTCCATCTTCTTCCAGATGAAGAAGGAGTTACTGCAGCAGTTTCATCATCTTTGGGTTTGGTATCCTCCACAGAGATCACATCATCTGGCTGGATATCTAAGTCAAGATCAAACACAGCTTTCCCTAGCACGATTCGAGCAGCTTTCTTCCATGGCATGTAAGTCTCTCTAATCCTAACAACTAGATTTTCACTTTCAAGGATTGATGTTGCTGAGTTTTTGTATTCTTCTATAGATATCCGATGCGTATCAAAGACTTCAGCAGCTGCGCTAAGTCCCATACCCTGACGAAGCTCATCCTTGCAAAGTGATAGCTCATACTCTGTAAAGTTAAAACCACTTTTAGAATCTAGACACAGTTCAGACCAAAAAAAAGTAAAGTTACTTACTCAGATTGTCCACACTAGAAGTGGCAGCCACTGAATCCATAGTGTTCCTGTTCTCGTTATCCTCCTCAGCCGGTTTAGATGGAGTTAGTTGCTCATCTTCCTCTCTCGTTGAATCTATAGAGATTCTCTCAGAAGCATGATCTTCTGACTCTATAATCTCGCCTTCTTGGTTCTCAATCAAGATGGCAGTTTCTGCAGAAGGACTTGACTCCTCTTCATCTTCACATTCTGACTCCATACTAGATTCCTCAGTTGGTTTCACTTCTTCTGTTGTTAGTTGCATTGTAGAAGACTCAGAACCATCAACAAGAGTATTCACTGTTTCAATAGCCACTTCATCAACACTTTCTGTGATGGTGGTAGGTACAAGCTCGCCTTCTTTTAGATTCTGACCCTCAAAAGTAGAAGCTGGCTCCTCGGACTTGGCATTCTCATCATGTTGTGTCAGCTCAGACTGCTCCAAACAGCTCCCAACAACATCTCTTTCAGCATCATTACACTCAACACCACCAATGTCTACTTTTTCAGATCCAATATTAACAGGACCAGATGACTCCACTTTGCTGACAAACTCAGTATCCCATGAAGTCTCAGAGGAAGCAAACTCAGTATTACCTTCACAAAACTCAGTCCCATCACCAGGTGCCAAATGAAACTGAGGAGTATTCAACCTCAAATTCTCAGCCTCCTGCTCCGCCGCCGAGACAGGAGCCGTCAGAATATGTCCATCAATACTCACCAAAACCACTTCAGAATCAGATCCTGGAGAAGAATCTCCATAGTTCTCCACATTTAAATTATCAAACCGAGCACTCCCATACTCCGAGGTAGGAGAAGGAGGATCATCTTGAAAATCATAAAACCTCCTATTGTTATCAGACTCCGTCCTGTCAAGCCGATTCAAAGGGTTGAAACCCTCTCTTAACTCCCCAACACCAACGTCAGATGAACTATGCTCAAGTCTAAAACCTGCACCTCCTCCGTTGTTCTCATTACCATTGCTATCCTCAGAACTAGAAATCAAGCCCTTGGTGTCGTTAGCAGCAGGATCAACCTCCCTGATGAAATAAGCTTCACCAGAGTTATCAAGATACATGTGGAAATCAGCTTCGGTGCCATTAACAGAGATCTTCACAAACTTCTCAGCGCCTTTGAGAACACCTTGGAACTTACCGAACCTAACGTACCAGGGAGTGCACCGGAACGAACCGTCTTCTTGTTGAACAACGATGACATCAATGGCACCACCAAAGGGATGAAAGGGTGTAGCGACAGAGTAAACCCCTTGAGAAATCAAACTCCCAACTCTTCCAACCAAACTCATTTCATCAAATGATTCAAATCTATGAGAAAGTCTTTTACTTTCACTGTCCTAATCATATACAAAGATCTAGACCAAACTATAAAAGAAGTGATTCCAGCCTGCAGATTGAAACATAAAACAACCCAACATTCCAAAATTAGACCTATGAGACTAAAAATAACGAAAAAAACACAGCAGATTTCATTACAAATTACAAAAAGTTTCCAACCAGACTTGTCTGATTCCGGACATGCATCAGCTTTAGCAAAATTAACCAATAAAGATCAGTTTTTTTTTTTAACTAACCCAAAAGGATAAAAACCAAACCGGGTTTTAATTCTAAGACAGATGGTAAGTAAACAGTTCACAAAGAAAGTAGGATCTAAAGATATCTAAATCGAATTCAACTTACAGATTAGAAACTTTTCCAGCGGAGAATCCGAGAAAAATCAAACGCCGGGCGGAAGAAACAACGAATCTAATGGATTGAAAATGTTTTTTTTTTTTT
Source organism: Sinapis alba (assembly GCA_012274485.2). Taxonomy (NCBI): domain Eukaryota; kingdom Viridiplantae; phylum Streptophyta; class Magnoliopsida; order Brassicales; family Brassicaceae; genus Sinapis; species Sinapis alba. Next base: position 122,789 of record MU106180.1, on the reverse strand, counting down.
TAATTTCTCCTATTCTATCAATTTGCATTGAATTTTCTAGGGGAGAAAAATAGATTCTCGGATATTTTTTAAAAAATCCAAGGCGACAAGACTTTTTTTTTTTGTTTGCTTGGTCGATTGTATTTTTACCGGTGAGAAAGAGAGAAAAGAAGATGTGTTAGTTTTGGATAACCAGAAAAGAATTAAATTAAATCCGCCATGACTAACGAGAACACTGTAATTGGTTATATAGATGGATGAGCAATGAGTCTGTGAAGGGAGGGAGAATTACGAGAAGGGTCTAAGGTTTTTTGTCGTAATAAGTACATTTCTTGGAGGGTAAGATTGGTATTTCAGTTTATTCGACATGTGGATGAATATGCTCATGAAAATAAACAAATGCTCGATTTTAAAACCGACTTTTGTTTTGTGAGTTTCCCTCTTTTCGTCTTTTCCTCATTTATAAATTTATTAAATTATAATAAAAATAAAAATAAAGTAAACCGAATTATGGTAGTTTGGTGGTAATTGTTTGACGTTTGCCTTGTATTTACATTAGTTTTAAATTAAATTATTATTGAAAATTAAATTATGGCTAATTTGAGTTTGAGTTTCAGTTGAGGTGGTTAAGAGAATGAATACTCCCTCCGTTTCAAATTAGATGTCGTTTGGAGTAGAATTTTTGTTTCAAAATAAGTGTCGTTTTCGGTTTTCAATGCAAAATTTATTGGTAATACTTTCTATTTTATTTTTCTATTGGTTGATATATGGTTAGGTGTATTGGTAATAATGTTTTTATTTTGAAAATATGTAAAATTAAATGTTTTCTTAATCTGTGTGCATAAACCTAGAACGACAACTAATATGAAACGGAGGGAGTATCAATTTATCCCTGATAATAATGAGAAGGTATTCAAATTCGAATCAAACATTATATATATATATATATGTATATATATATATGTTTTCGAGATAATCAACTTGTAGTACTAAGTGCATATCATCCGAGACCAACATAATAATCCATTAGAAAATAATAAATAGATAAATAAACAAATAAAGTTTCGTATACAAATGGATAGTTGTGGGAATATTACAATCTGGTGATCCACAGAATAGAATATTGGTGGGATATTCGTTTTTTATATACGTAAAAGATCATTTTTGCTTGTTTACATCGCGATCCCAAACTATAGGACACTCTAAAAAGGCAAAATAAAATAATATAAACATGCCAAAATTTTCTTATACATATAGAGACATGCAAATACTCAATCACTGAACTATATAATATAGTATATTTTGTTTGTTGAAGAAAAAAAGAACATATTCTTGGAGATGCTTTGTTTTTTGTGCAAGCATCAAGCAATTTCAGTTTATTGTTTTGTCTAATTAAACACTGAATAAGAATATAGCAGGAGGGTTTGCTCAAAAAAAAAAGAATATAGCAGGAGGGAAAGATTTTAGATGAGAAAAATATTATTACAACGAACAGGGAAAAAAAATCATTACATCAAAATTAGGGTAAAATAATTCAAAACACTTTCTTAATCTCTAGATTAGGGAAAGCTATTGTAAGAAAGTGTAAATGACGCTTGTTTATTTGAAATTACTCTTTAGAGATGTTAATAAGACTTCTAGATGTAAATGATAAGCATCCTTCACAAGTGTCCTAGCGTGATTACATTCTCACCTAACTCGTTTTCTTATAACACAAAACATTTTTTTATTAAAGTTACCTCTACTTGTATACGGAAATATCCTTTTTAGCACACATATATATCAAGCTACAGTGATATTTTACTATGAATAGTTGTATATTCGTTCACTTCTTCCATTGTCTCTCTTTAGCCACACATATACAATTGTACTTCACGAGAACTGTTGTGTTTGCGTTGTAGACAATCGCAGCGTATAAGTATGAGTGGGTGAGTAATATTGCGTCTGAGGAGATTGCAAGTTTGGCGTCTTATATGTTGATGTTCTATATGTTTAGGCCGGTTGAGAAGACTGAGTATTTTGTTTTGGATGAAGAAGATAAAGAAGCTGCAGAGCTGGTGTTGAAGAAGATGATTTTGAACTCTGAAACTAGTCAAGGACTTTCATTGACTACATAAGCCGTGAGGAGGTTTAGTTTTTCTTTTATTCTTTTTGTTTTGTTTTGCAAAAGGGAATAATTAACTGTCTGCTTTATATTGTAAAAGTGCATCTGATATTCAGTGCGCGCATTGCGACTTAACTGGGGTCTTCTTCTTTGAACATTTTGGTTTGCTCAGTGGTTATAGATTATAGATAGCGCAGATAGTTTTCTCTGTTGAACAGATTGAAGTGTTTATAGTATAGTATAGATATATGATTCTTCCGGATCAAAATCTGATCTGAGGAAATGTCTTTCTTGGTTTGTAAAACCATATTGTGTCTTCAGATAAAAAAACGCTGTACACATCAGCCGGCATTCATAATTCTCACTGAACCAGACTCCTTTGTTTTGTGTTAATATTTTAGTCACATACCAAACAGTTAAAAATTGGCAAATTTCTAAGTGAACAAGTAAAATAGTATGGGATGTCAACAACGTTGTTTCATCCATCATCATGTAAATTAAGAAAAGGAGGGAAACCAGGTAAAAAGAATAGACGTCGACAGCAGGGTTCGAACCTGCGCGGGGGAAGCCCAACAGATTTCAAGTCTGTCTCCTTAACCACTCGGACATATCGACTTTTTGTTTTAAATCCACTCTATAATTTATTTTATATATTAATCATACGGTAAGACTGACATGATGCAAACACTAACTATGGAGGTGGATCCTTAATTTGGTTTTATTTGAGTCAATAATTATTTTGAAGTTTCATGTTATACAATTATGATTTTCATTTGGATTTATTTGGCGTTTGGTTTGGTGCGGTACAAGTCATTTTCTTCTATACCAATTATAGAAATTAAAAAACACGACCATACACTTTCATAAAAACGAAGACTGCAGCAAGTCCCCCACATGATCTTAGCTTGAGCCGCTAAATCAAGAAGTGACAGCAACAAAATAAAATAATAACAAAAACAAAGAATGGATGATGTAGGATCAAAGCCAAACCCACTCCACATAATTTTACACAAACTACCACCAACTTCTTGCCAGCCATGTGGACTTTTCTCCTTCCTCTCTAATGTCGCTATCTGAACTAAAACCGATGAGCTCATCACCGTCAAGGAATCCGACGTCCGCCGAAGCACAACCTTCGACGGATGCGGTGGGGGAAGCTTCTTGGAAGAAGGTGAGGAAACTTTATACCATCACCAAGTCCAGGGAGAGCTGGACAGAGGAAGAGCACGATAAGTTTCTTGAAGCGCTTCAATTGTACTAATCTCTCTGTTTTCTCCTTGACATGTTATTAATTTACGTGTTTTCAGAGAACTTTATAATCTTGCTTGCTCTCAGTTATGAGTTTAGTTACCGAAAAATAACTTCAAAGTTTTATTTTTATTTGTTAATTGTGGTCCAAAAGAGTCAGTATGTAATATTTTCTATTATATATGAGTAAATGTAGTTTTCAAGAAATTTCAAAACAGTGTATTGTACAAATTTCAAAACTTAAAAAGAGTATTTTCCTAGTTATGTCTGACTTCATCATTGTGTTTGTTCATCATTTAACTTCTCATTGATTGTATCCTTCGTTTAAAATACTTTTGTTGTGGCGTTCCATCCCAATTTCTTCTTCTAGAGGAGGTAACTCAGCAATTTCCAAGAAATAGTCAGGGTTGTGGCTCATATTTTTCCATGAAAATATAAAACATTATTTCCAGTCAATAAAATCGTCGTTCTTGTTGACCAAAAAAATAATAAAAAATCAAACAAAACTTAGGTTCACCCCTAAGGTAAACCTTTAAATTCACCTCTTCTTCTATGACCAATCAAAGTGCCATGTAGATAATTAAATAAAATATATTAAATTTATTTTAAAATAGTTAAAAATAATTTTAGCGATGCTAACGCCGCCAGCTAAACCGTAAACCCTAAATCTTAAATTCTAAACCCTAAACCTTAAATCATAAACCCAAATTTTATACCATAAACTCAAATCCTAGACTTTAACTCCAAATCGTATACCCTAAACCCAATTCCTAGACCTTAAACCTAAACCCAAACCCTATACCATAAACCCAAATACTATACCCTAAACCCACACAATATACCCAAAAACCTAAATCCTTCACCCTAAACCCAAATCGAAAACCCTAAACTCAAATCTTAAACCTACAGGGTTTGGGTTTAGGGTTTAGGAATTGGGTTTAGGGTATATGGTTTGGGTTTAGGGTTTACAGTTTGGGTTTAGGGCATAGGTTTTGGGTTTAGGTATATAGTTTGGGTTTATGGTTTAGCATTTGGGTTTAGGGTATTGGATTTGGGTTTAGGGTTTGAATTTAAAAATTTGAGGTTTAGGGTTTAGAATTTAAAATTTAGGGTTTAGTTGGCGACGTTTGCATCGTTAAAATTTGCGTTATTCTCTTTTTAACTGTTTTAAAAAAAATAAAAAAAATATTTACATAATAATCTATGTGGCGTTTTGATTGGTGATAAAATGAGAGGTGAATTTAAAGGTTCACCCTAGGGGGTGAACCTAAGTTTTGTTCTAAAAAAATCGACAGTTATTTGTTATTAAGTACTCCCTCCGTTTCATTTTAGTTGTCGTTTTTTATATTTGGACACACAGATTAAGAAAATATTTATTTTTACATATTTTCAAAATAAAAACACAACTACCGATACACCTAACCATATTTCAACCAATAGAAAAATAGATTAGAATAAAAAATCAATAAATTTTGCATTAAAACTATAAAACGAGACTGAAACGAAAATTTTACTCTACAAAGACAATTAATCTGAAACGGAGGGAGTATAGAAAAGTCTCTTTGTTGATCCTTTAAGCCCACATAACTCTCTAAATAGATCTGTCGGTGATCTTGAAGTTTTTCTCTCAATGGCACTAATGGCTTCTTCGTCATCTTCAACTGGTTTGTCAAACTGGGATCACGATGTCTTTCCAAGCTTCCACGGGGAAGATGTACGCCAAAACTTTCTGAGTCACATGTTGAAGGAGTTCAGAAACAAAGGAATTCACACGTTCATAGACAACAAGATCGAGAGAGGAGAATCCATTGGCCCCGAACTTAAACGGGCAATCAAAGGATCTAAGATCGCGATCGTCGTGCTGTCGGAAAAATACGCTTCTTCGACTTGGTGTCTTGACGAATTGCTGGAGATCGTGAACAAACAGTTGGGCCAAACGGTGGTGACAGTTTTTTATAAAGTAAACCCAACTGATGTAAAGAAGCAGATTGAAGATTTTGGTAAGTTTTTTGAAGAAACCTGTCAAGGAAAAACCAAGGAAAAGATTGAGACATGGAGACAAGCTTTGGAGGATGTTGCCACAATCGCCGGTTACCATTCAATAAAGTGGTTCGTCTTATCTTTGATCTCCACTTGCTTTTACCTATATTTATACTTTATGCAGTCAAGAGAAAGTAGTGTATTCGAGTTCTTAGGCTATGATTATTGCAAGGTTCTTAAGACATAGCTTTTAATTTAAAAACTGTTTTTTAATTTTTTTTTATCTTTTTAGTTAAAATTAAGAGACCGTTCTTATATTAAGTTAAGAATTTCACCCTAGAAACTCCACTGAACTCCGCAATCATCATGCGGAAATGGGGAAACTTATCTCTTTAGTTGTTAGTAGTTTTTTTTTTTTTAACATGATGTATAAATTTATTTCTTTATTAGGGAAAATGAAGCAACAATGATAGAAGAAATAGCCGCAGATGTTTTAAGGAAGTTGAATATTTCTTCCCCATCACGAGATTTCGATCGCCTTATTGGAATGGGAGCTCATATGGAAAAGTTGGAATCATTATTACGCCTAGATTTGGATGGAGTGAGGATGATTGGAATATGGGGTCCCCTTGGGATTGGAAAGAGCACCATCGCCAGAATTCTGTTTAACCAATTCTCTGCCAGCTTCCAGCTGAGAGCAATCATGGTGAATATCAAAGGAAGCTATCCACAACCTTGTCTTGATGAAGGCAGTACACAGTTAGAACTACAAAAGCAAATGCTGTCTCAGATGCTCAATGAAAAAGATTTGAAGATTACTCATTTAGGAGTCGCACAAGAAAGGTTGAAAGGCAAGAAAGTGTTTCTTGTTCTTGACGATGTGGATAAGATAGCACAGCTACTAGCCTTGGCCGGAAACAATGATTGGTTCGGTCCTGGAAGTCGAATTGTCATCACAACAGAAGATCAAAGAGTTTTAAAGGCACACGGGATTAATGATATTTACAAAGTAGATTTTCCAACAACTGATGAGGCTTTTCAAATGTTCTGCATGTATGCTTTTGATCAGAAGTCCCCTAAAGATGGTTTCATCAAGGTTGCTATGAGAACGTATTGGTTTGGTCCTCGGATTCGGGTTGTCCTCACAACAGAAGATCAAAGTGTTTTAGAGGCACAAGGGATGCATACTTACCAAGTACATTTACCACTAACTGATAACGATGTTCCAAAGTTGTGCATGTATGTTATTGCTAAGAAGTACCACACGGATGGTGGCTTGGCGGAGCTTGCTTGCGAAGCTACACGTCTTGTCGGGAGACTCCCTCTAGGGATAAAGGTTATGGGTTCCTACTTTCGAGGAAAGTCCAAAGACGAGTGGACAGCGACACTACCAGGGTTAACGAGTCGCCTTTTTAGTGAAATTGAGAGCATTTTAAAGTTAAGTTATGATGCCTTAGATGATGAAGATAAAGATTTTTTTCGTCATATAGCATGTTTCTTCTGTAACAAAGAAATTGAGAAAGTGGTAGAGTGTCTTGAGAAGAGATTTCCGGATGTGAGGCAAAGGCTTGTCGTCTTATATGAGAAATCTCTCATATCTACTGAAAGAGGACTGGTAACAATGCACGGTCTCCTAGCCCAGCTGGGTAAAAATATTGATCGTAAACAGCCACAACACCGCCAATATTTTAAGGACATTTATGAAGAAGAATTTACTGATGACGCAGCAGTAAGTTCTCCCATTTCACTGCATAGCTCATTAAAAAATGAGTTTTAACTGGCAACTAGCCAAATACTTAGACCATGATTAAAGGCGAGTTCTTATATTTAAGAGCCGGTTCTTATATTTTAGTAGAGAAGTAACCGATGATACATTCTCACTGTATACAACTAGACAACTTACGTGTTTATATGTGGCAGGTGATTTACAAATTTCCAATGCATTTGATGCGTCTTTGGTGCTCATAAACCCTGCAGAGAGGAATCATTTGTAAAAAAGTAAGTCATTTTAGTTTTTTTTTTAAAAGTCATTCTAAGTTTTTTGAGAAAAAAATACTTGTGTAATCTATGGAGGTGCATAATGTTTTCTCAGCCGTTGTTGGTGACTATCAAATAATTTTAGCATAGTTACAAAACAATTACAAGTACTAACTTATATCACAATGCAAATAGGCGTATAACGATTTGAATCTGGTTTTGTTTTTTTTTGTTCGGGTTTATGTATATTTCGGCTCTTCATTCATTCTTGGTATCATAAGTATTATAAGCAGCATGCGAATCTTATATCACAATGCAAATAGGCGCCAAATGTAACATGAGATGAACCACTTATTTTGGATGACATGGACAACTCCTACAAGCAGTTGTATTAATAGCGTGTGTAGTTCAAAATTTGGTTAGTTCAGTTAGTTCTTTAAATTTTTAGTTAGAATTGGCATGGTTTGCTTACTTTTTTTGTTGAAAAATAGAAAACCGAGTAACCAATAGTCGAACCAACTGAAATCAAATTACTTTTTTCTTGTCAAACCAAATTCGTAATCGAAACTGAATCAAAAACCAAATTTTTTTTAGTACATGTACAATTAGCTATCTACTTTATAACAAAAAACAACCAACACAGTTATCTATGTAATTAGATTACAAATTTGTAAGACACGGGTAATCCTATAATTAATTGATTATATATCTCTTTCTAATTTAATTTTAATAAAGAAAACAAAAATTGTGCTTAAAAAGTGCGTATCATGTTACAAAAAAGTGTGTATCAAAATCTAGCGCATGGGTGTTCGAGGGCCCGTCGAATTCAGTTTGATTGATTCATATTATTGAATTTTTAGTATTATGTTCATAAGTTTTATTTAGGTTTTATTAATTATAGGATCAAGTTATGTTTAATTCCTTGCGGGTTTGGTTTGGTTCAGATCGGATTGTAATCAATATTTAAAATCGTCCAAAAATATTTATTAAAACCTGAAAATGACAAAAAAACTCAAAATATACAAATTAGTCACAAAACTAATTAGCAATTATTTAAACTATTTAAACAAACTGGAAAATATTCAAAATAACAAATAAAATAAACTACAAAAATATTTAAAATATTATAAAATATCTAAATTATCTTAATATATTTAACTAATTTCAGACATCTTAGGATCCTAATTCAGATATCTTCGGATCCTAATTTACATTTCCGTTTAGTTCAAGTTATACCTAAACCCAAAGTACTAACTTTATAAGTCTCATTCGGATATTTTTGTATAACGGTTTGAATCTGTTTTTTTTTTTTTGTTCGGTTTATGTATATTTCGGCTTGAGATAAAAACGGTGATGTTGCGATAAATATGTTTTTGGTACTATTTTGTTTTAGACATTCACCTGAAACTCAATAAAATGTACTGACTATATCTAAGTTTTTCTTAGATTATATTAAGTTTAAAACATTAGAGAAGTGCACAATGATCAACGTGTGGGTTATTATAAATAAAAATATCATGTTCTTGGGAATTTTGTCATTTGTGTTACAATTCGTATTATTAACTCTTTAGCTTATAAATTTATTCTTCAGTTTGGGCGTGTGATTGACAAATAAAGACATTAATTTGTGTGAAAATGGCAAAAAATCATTTATATCAAAACATAATGAGTATTTAGTTTCATTTAACAGCTCCATATGCCCAACAATAAAACGGAGTGGTCGAAAGGAGAAATCGCACATTCATAGAGATGACAATGAGTATTTTCAACTACTTATGGAGAGAAACAGTTCGTCATGTCACATATTTGATTAATCGAGTTTCTACAAGAGCTTTGAAGAATCAGACACCATACAAATGTTTGAGAGGAAAGAAACTGAGCATAGCTCATATCACGGTATGTGGCTGTCTTGCACATGCAAAAAATGACTCTCACAAATCAAAAAGTTTGATGATCAATCACAAGCTTTGTTTCATCTTGGTATAGAGCATGGATCAAAGGCTTATCAACTCTACAATCCGTGATCTTTAATAAGAAATCTTGCTGGAATTGGAAAGAATGTGACAGAGAAGAACAAAGTGAAACTAGTATGTCTCGTATGTCATGGGGAACTACAATTGACGATGGACACAGTCCATTTGTGGTCTGAACTCAGCAAAGAACAAGATATTGTTGCAGGGAATGAAACTCAAACATATGAACAGGGGCGGAGCTATGTTATTCATAGGGGGGGTCACATGACCCTAGTTCATTTGTGGATTTTAAATTATTTGGCTGAATATTTAGTTAATGTAGTAGAATATTGGTTGTACTTTGTCATTATGCACCCACTAGTTTATAGATTAGATTGTTTTTCCCCCATGATCCACATCCACACATCATTTATTTTACAAACAGTAATAGTATAAGTTAAAATTATATTATTGCCCCCACTATGCAATCATCCTGGCTCCGCCACTGCATATGAACATGAAGTAATCAATATGGATGCAGTCATCGATTAAGATTCAACACAAGAACTAAGATTTTCAACATGTCAAGTGAACCGCCCCAGTTACCTCAACGACTACATCTTGTTAACTGATATAAATTGTGATTTCTATTACTCTCACTCAATGATGAACAGATCAACTTAAAGCAAGCACCCAAGAGTAAGAGATGGAAGGCTGCTTGTTCAAATGAAATTGATTCGATTCACAAGAATGGAACTTTGGTGTTAGTAGAAAAGCCGCCTAGAGTCAAAGTGATAAGACTCAAGTGGGTTTTCAAGATCAAAATAAATACAGATGGAACTATCAACAAGTTCAAATCAAGACTTGTTGCAAAGGGCCGGGTACGTGCAAGAACATAGTTTTTAAAAATATTTTTAGATACCTTAATAATTTTTTTTAATTATAAATATATATATATATATATATATATTTAATTATGTTATATGTATATATAATTAATATTTTTATATATATGGGTACTTGGCTTGTTTCATGTTCGGTTCAATTGGGTAATATCCGAATCTGAATGGATATCCAAAGATAATCAAACATATATATATATATATATATATATATATATATATATATATATATATAGTTTTTTCTAACATTTAATTTAAAATATTTATATTAATGTTGTACATGGCTCTCAATCATATAATATACATATAGTTGCAGATTAAGTGATGTTCTATTCTCTTAAAATGCATATTAAGCTTCTTGTTTCATGCATTAAAAAAATTGCATTCCAATTCTCAAAACATCAAGTAAATTAGTGTTTTACTATTTTTGAATTTTTTTTAAAAACAAATTAATCGTTTAACCTATTAATTTTATTATAAATCATTTAAGTTAATTGTAAAATTTTAGATATAAAAAACTTGAGTAATAAAAAATTTAATATTTTTTTTCAAAATCTAAAATATTCGAACCCTACTTAAAATAATTGAATCTAAATTAAAAATATCCAAACTTGATATGATATATAGAATACCTGAATGAATTCAAGGTCATTATACCAAAATATCCTATTCGAGCCCGAAGGGTATCCGAAAACCATGCCTATCTCCCGTTATAAACTATGAATCCTTATCGAACTTTTAGGATGGGCCTAAAAGAAAGTAAACTCATTGGGCTTCATGGCTTTATAATGCCCATTAATCAGTCACTAGCCTTAGATGAAACCCTAGTATATATCAGTTATATTAAGCTGAATCTGCGAAAACCCTAGAGAAAGTCTCCAAAGAGTCGAGAGACAGTGAGAGTGAAGAGAGAAAAAAACTCAAAAGAGAGAAATGGCCGCCGCCGCCGCACGTCCTCTCGTCACCGTCCAAGGCCTTGACGGTGACATGACTACCGATCAATCCACCACCGTCGTACTCCCCGACGTCATGACCGCTCCCGTTCGCCCCGACATCGTCAACTTCGTCCACGCCCAAATCTCCAACAACAGCCGCCAACCCTACGCCGTCTCAAAGAAAGCCGGTCACCAGACCTCCGCCGAGTCCTGGGGAACCGGTCGCGCCGTCTCCCGTATCCCTCGTGTCCCCGGAGGTGGAACTCACCGCGCCGGTCAAGCGGCATTCGGAAACATGTGTCGCGGCGGTCGTATGTTCGCTCCGACTAAGATCTGGCGCCGCTGGCACCGTCGCGTCAACGTCAACATGAAAAGGCACGCGATCGTCTCCGCCATCGCCGCAACTGCCGTTCCCGCGCTTGTGATGGCTCGCGGTCACAAGATCGAGAACGTTCCTGAGATGCCTCTCGTTGTCAGCGACTCCGCCGAGGCCGTTGAGAAGACATCGGCTGCGATCAAGGTTTTGAAACAGATCGGAGCTTATGATGACGCCGAGAAGGCGAAGGATAGTATTGGGATTAGGTCTGGTGTAGGTAAGATGAGGAACCGTCGTTATATCTCCAGGAAAGGTCCTCTTGTGGTTTACGGAACCGAAGGATCTAAGATTGTTAAGGCGTTTAGGAACATTCCTGGTGTTGAGCTTTGTCATGTAGAGAGGCTTAACTTGTTGAAGCTTGCACCTGGTGGTCACCTTGGGAGGTTTGTGATTTGGACTAAGTCTGCTTTCGAGAAGCTTGAGTCTATCTATGGGTCGTTTGAGAAGCCTTCGGAGAAGAAGAAGGGGTATGTGCTTCCTAGGGCGAAGATGGTGAATGCTGATTTGGCGAGGATTATTAACTCTGATGAGGTGCAGAGTGTTGTGAAGCCGATTAAGAAGGATGGGAAGAGGGCTGTGATGAAGAAGAATCCTTTGAAGAATTTGAATGTGATGTTGAAGTTGAATCCGTATGCGAAGACTGCCAAGAGGATGTCTTTGTTGGCTGAAGCGCAGAGGGTTAAGGCTAAGAAGGAGAAGCTCACCAAGAAGAGGAAAACTGTTACTAAGGTAATTTCATTTGTTCACTTAATCTTTGTCATCGTTGATTGTGATTGTTGGAGTTGGTAATCTGATGCATTGCTATTGGTTGTTGTTCGAATATCTATGATAGAGTTTGTTTATGGTAATCTTTGCTACTCTGATTGAAGTATATGTTTGGGGTGTTGTTGTGTCATCCTGTGAATTGATAGTTAGATGTGATCATTGATAGTTAGATGTGATCATATGGGTCACACTTGCATTGGAGATTTCATTGTGGCTAAGTAACTAAATGTCTTTGCTTTTATGTTCTGAGTTCATGTGTCGTGTTTTTGTATAAGTATAGATTTGTCTTATTTTGTGGTTTGTGCAAAATAGGAATCAGAAGCTCTCTCTTTTCTTTTCAAGCTGTGAAATATCAAGTGCAAAGTCGTTGTTATTAACTTTGGTTTGAATATTTTAATCTGACAGGAGGAGGCATTGGCAATCAAGGCAGCAGGGAAGTCGTGGTACCAGACTATGATCTCCGACAGTGACTACACCGAGTTTGATAACTTCACCAAATGGCTTGGTGCTAGCCAGTAATAATATCAATCTGCTTGAAACACTATCATGTTTAGGGAATGTTTTTGGTTTTATATCTGTTTTGTCTTGAGTTGTTGGATTATTAAAGGTCAGAGCTATGAACAATTTTCATTTCTGTTTTACTCTTATGCTTGTGCTACCTTGTTTTTATCAAACGAATGCTTGAATTTAAGTCAATGCTCAAGTTTCTATCGTCTGTTTAAATCTTGGAAGCTTCGTTATGTTTTTGCTTTTAATGAAACATGAACCATTCCGTTAATCTAGTGATTCCAATGAAAGTCAATACAACAAACAGTACGAAAGGACTTTTGAGTAAAGCAGACAGGATGTAACGTGGCATGGAATCTGCTGGAAAAAAGATTTGTATTGTTGTCTTCCACATGGTTTTCTGGAAGGCGCGCCAAGAAAGAAATCAATATTGATCCGTACATCCCACGGCTTCTCTAAAAAAGTTCACTAAAAAACTAGAAGCTTCATTCGAATCACCTCCCAGTTCTATAAATTAAATTGCAAAACCTAATGTAACGATCACAGTCTGTTCTGGTTATACATATAAAGTCTTTCTTGGTTTGCAAAGAGACAGAGAGATAAAATGGTGAAGAAGAGTTACCCGGAAGTGAAGGAAGAGTACAAGAAAGCTGTTCAGAGATGCAAGAGAAAGCTCCGTGGTCTTATCGCCGAGAAGCATTGTGCTCCCATCGTTCTCCGTCTTGCGTAAGTTCTTTTTGCGTTCTGTTTTTTCTTCTCAAGAGTGAGCTTCTTTATATTGTTACTGGAAAAAATGTGTAGATGGCACTCGGCTGGTACATTTGACAAGAAGACAAAGACGGGAGGACCGTTTGGGACGATAAGGCTTCCACAAGAGCTAGCTGATGATGCTAACAAAGGTCTTGATATTGCTATCAAGCTTCTTGAGCCTATCAAGGACTTGTTCCCCATCTTGTCCTACGCTGATTTCTACCAGGTAACATTTCAATTAACTGCTGAGTAAGTCTTCTCTAGCTAGAGATGTTTGCCATTGCAGTGAACTTGATTCACCAATGATGGATTGAAACTGTATCTAAAAGCTAATTTTGTGTATGCAATGACTTTAACGGCTTGATTAAATATATGTTTCTTGGTGACTGTAGCTAGCTGGAGTTGTTGCTGTTGAGATCACTGGAGGACCCGAGATTCCATTTCATCCTGGTAGATTGGTGAGTCAATGTTCAACCTCTTTGCCACATCTATCCTTCTTTGTGATAAAACGCTCAGATGTTTGTCAAATACACCTTCAAAGTGAAAATGTCTCTATCTTTTGAGTTCTTCTAACCTTTGATCATGTGACTAACTGATACAAACTTTATATTGCAGGACAAAGTTGAGCCACCTCCTGAAGGGCGTCTACCTCAGGCCACCAAAGGTAATGTAGTTGTAAGGAAAATAACAATATAGTCTGAATAGTGGCATATCAGATCATAGTTAGTCACCGTACTCTTTCCACGGTAACTTCAGGCGTGGATCATCTGAGAGAAGTATTTGGTCGGATGGGACTCAATGACAAAGATATCGTTGCATTGTCTGGTGGACACAGCTTGGTATGTCTGTCTTTTGGATCAATAAAGAAAAAGCAAGGACCTATGTCTTCTTCTAAGTTTTGGCACTTACCATTGTTTTACACTTTCAGGGTCGGTGCCACAAGGAACGCTCCGGATTTGAGGGACCATGGACACGAAACCCTCTCATTTTCGACAACTCCTATTTCAAGTAAGATCCGTCTTCCCCCCCTTTCCTTATGTTCTGATTGAAACGAGGCTGAATCATTAGAGGGTTGTTAAAATAGAGAGATTATAAGCGGAGAGAAAGAAGGACTTCTTCAACTTCCAACCGACAAGGCTCTTCTCCAGGATCCTCTCTTTCGTTCTCTCGTCGAGAAATATGCTGCAGTAAGTTTTATACAACTCATTATCTTATGATCATATTATGTTTTGTAATTGGTCTTTAACACTGATTATGTTAACTCTCAGGATGAAGATGCCTTCTTCGAAGACTATACTAAAGCTCATCTCAAGTTGTCAGAACTCGGGTATACAACACATGAAACTATTCTTATTGTCCATAATAATGTTGCGATCTTTGATAGTTCCTCATAAACTTTTTACTTACAAACACATGTTTTTGTTGTCAGAATCTGACCAATGACTTAAATATTTTTGGTATGTTCATGTGTGTTTGGTAGGTTTGCTGACAAGGAGTAATCTAGAAGCCGGTGGTGACTCATGTGGTGACCATGTCCTATCTCTTAAATCTTGTTCCATTATTATTGTAACCACTTAAAAGTAAACCATAAATAAACGGACTTTGTATGGCACTTGTATGCATTGAGCTATGAAATAATATAATTCAGGTTATGGAAAATCCTAAACTATATTGAAACTTGTGTTAACACACTTTGAAGTACTATATTAATATGTGAGGTGAAAAACAGAGAAGAAAAAACATATCCCTGTAATAACCATGCAAGAACCTTGTAATAATTATGACATTAGAGTCTAACCCAATGTAATAATCATGGCATTAGAGTCTAACCCACTAATCAGAACAAACCTCGGTTGAAGAATCAAGCAACACGTAGAAATTAGGATTGTCTTTAGGTTTATCTTGTAGAACAAATCGTTTCAAGTGAGGATATTACGGTCATATGATAGATTTGTGAAAATTTAATGATCTAATACTTCAAATGAGTATTCATTAGGATTAGATGAGACATGTTGAGACTGGTAAAAATAGGAAAAATGAGAAAGCTTTAATGGAGGGAAAGAGAATACTCAACAATGTAAACTGAATCCAAACAGATTTATCTTTAAGCAGAATAGAAGAATGTCTTCAGATATCAAAACCCATCAACAAAATAAGTGTGAGAAACAGTACAGAATCTAAGATCTAGGCTTCTCCTTCTTCTCTTTGAAAAGGGCCAAGAGTGAGACACCAGAGACCTTCACCACCTTGAATCTAACTCCGGGAATATCTCCTACGGCATGACCTTTACGCCCAAACCCAGCAATCAACACCTCGTCCTGCACACATGTAAGGAGATTGTAAGCCAAGGAAATAAAACTGATTACTGAAAAAACAGTTACTTACATTTTCTTCAATGTAGTTCAAGCAACCGTCGTTAGGAACGAAGGCAGCAATCTTTTTACCGTTCTTGATCAACTGAACTCTAGCACATTTACGAATGGCAGAGTTAGGCTGCTTAGCCTCAATACCACTGCATCATTAACACACAAGACATGTCAAAAGAGAGAATGAGTTGCATTGTTAACTCTACAATGCCAATAAGAAGAAAGTGAAAGTCTTACATCTTCTCAAGGACGATTCCCTTAGCGTGAGAAGATCCAGCAAAAGGCTTCTTCCACTCATTGCCTTGATGACTCTTCTTGTACTGCTTGTCTGCCCACCTCTGGTTAATCCTAAGCCTCTTCAGCTTGCGCCCAGCTCCCATACCACGTGTCTTACTGAATAAATTAAAACACAAAGACACAACATATCGTGAATACAAGTTTCACCGTATGTAACTGAAACATATTAAGAGCTTACAATAACACACAGTCATAAAAAAATCAGCTTTAGTAAAAGTAGAAACTTATAAGCAAATCACCATCTATCTTATTAAAAGAGAAGTACCCAATAAAATATGCCCCTGAGTTTTCATACTTATTTACATTTCCATGCCACTGATATAATTAAATAAACTAATTATTTAAATGCTTGTCTTTTTCAGTTTATTTATTATGTTTTACTTACCTTCATATTTTAATGCTTGTCTTTTCGAATTTATTTATTGTGCGTTTAATGCTTATAATTATATATATATATATTATATGATATTAAAGTATGAGTAACATCAATATAAAAAATTTAAATAAAATTAAAGAACTAAACTAGAAATATAAAGTTAAATATAAATAAGTTCGGTTATTTTTGGATATTCATTCGGATTTGGGTATTACATGTTCGGATTTGGATATATAATCTCTCATAATTTAATACATATTTGGGTATTTTGCTACTTTAATTCAGATTTTGGTTCAGATTTTTTGAGTCGGGTTCGGATACGGGTTCAGAAAATATATGTTTTAACACACAAACAAATTATTTTTAAAACTACAGAACATTTTAATTACATCATTTAATAAAAAAAACGCAAACGTAATACCCGCGCTGGCGCGCGGGTCCAAATCTAGTTTCCATTAAGTGCTGAGAATTCAATAGATGCCAACGATCAAAACTCAAAATCTAACAGTAACAGTCCCATCACTAGAAGACGAATCAGAAGACAAAGAAACAACAAGCCTAAACCCAACAACACATATAGCATAATCACTACAGCGTAGGGATGAGATCTAAGAGATGAAACAATACCCCATGTTGACGACGGCGAGATAGACGGAACAGAGATGCTGCAACTGCTAAAGGCTCGACCTTTGAGTGAGTTCGTGAGGGAGAGAGAAACCCTAAAGTTAAGGAGATAAATTATATATAGGGTTGTCAATCAATTTATTCCAACCGGATTTGGTCTAAACCGGTCTGGTATTAATAATTCCATTCTATAGCCCAATATTTAACTTCTAAACATAAGCCCATAAAGCCCAATATACGAGAGAGAGAGAAACATTCCTGTCCGAGTCACGTGCACCGACTAACCCCCACGACTCCACCACTATCCGCCACGTCAGCAAAACGTCAAACTTCTGAACAATAAACCGGCCGTAGCAGGTAAAAGGCACACAAAGCAAAGCAAGAGAAAGCGCACGACACGCACCGGTTCAGCCGGTCCTCTCCGTCGAGAACACGACATGCACGAACTGTCCATTTTTATTAAAGGCGATGTTGATCTAACGGTCCTTATTTGCTTATTACAACCAATTAAAAGAACAAAACAAAAGAGATGAAGAAGAAGAAGCTCGTCAATGGCGGACTCGTGTTAATTTCGTTTTTTAATTAAAAGTAATATTATTTAATTGTTATATTTAAAAATAGTTAAGAGAAAGAAAAAAAAAGGGTGAGCTTGAAGTTCACGCTTGTAAAAAGGTGTCAGTTGCAGCTCACTCTCGCCATGTTCTCTCTTCTCCTCTCCCTCTTTGCGTGATTGTGATGGAGGAGATGCGAAGAGGAGTGCCTACGTGGCAGGAAGAGTTAGCAAGTCTCATGGACGGAGGACTACAATACGACGACGGATCTCCCATCCGTCAAGATTCCAGGTCGGCTTTCGAGTCGGTGGATGGATCCGAATCAGCTGAGAGTTTGAAGGAACAAGTGACGGGGTTCATGAAGTCATGGGGAGAGATGCTTATGGATCTCGCCGTGGGATGCAAGGACGTTGTGCAGCAGACTCTGGTTAGTGAAGACTCGGTCGTCGTGCGTAAGCTCCGTAAACCAGCTGCTAAGCTAAGCTTCCTCAACGAGTACTTGCCTGAGGATCGTGATCCTGCTCATGCCTGGCCTGTCATCTTCTTCGTCTTCCTCATTGCTCTCGCAGGTATTGTTATCAGTGATTACTTCAAAGCTCTCTTCTTGCAATGTGATTCTAAAGCTGTGTTCTTGCAATGCCATAGTCATACACTGAACTGTTATTCAAATATCTCCTAGCAGAGCCGCCGGTCCTAGGCAAAGCCTAATGAATCATTAGTATTAGGTCCCCAAAATTTCAGAAGAAAAAAAAAAGTTTCAGGCCCCTGGATTTGTAAAAAATAAGTTTAGTTAAAATCTTTAATAAATCGCCTACGATCCTTTAAATCTCAGGGTCGGCCCTGTCTCCTAGAAACACTGTGTGTATTGGGGGGTGAATCTTATAGAAGTTGCTGAGTTTGTGTTGTGTGTGTAGCTGATTTACTTCTATGTTTGTTTATGTTGTGGGAATAGATTCTGTTTAGTGCAAGAGGCTTTGCATCCTTTCTCTGACATAATCCAACTTTGAAATGCAGCATTGAGTTTTGGTTCTGACAATGAAACATCCGTCCCTGTGTTAAAGAAACTCGGTCTGCACCCTCCTGGTGCAAGCCGTGTGGAGCTTCCTGATGGTAGATATTTAGCTTATCAGGAGCTTGGTGTTTCAGCTGACAAAGCTAGATACTCAATAATCATTCCTCATTCTTTTTTGTCCTCTCGTCTTGCAGGTAATGTAAAAAAAAACTTTTTCTGTTTCTGCTTCTTTACTAATATGATTTTTTTTCCTCTAATGAAGGTGTACCTGGAGTAAAAGAATCGTTGCTCAAGGACTATGGTGTACGTCTAGTGTCATATGATCTTCCAGGGTTTGGAGAAAGTGATCCTCATCGTGGTAGGAACCTTAGCTCATCAGCTTCGGATATGATTGACCTAGCTTCTGCTCTTGGGATCGTTGAGAAGTTCTGGCTACTTGGCTATTCCAGTGGCAGTATGCATGCGTGGGCTGCGATGAGATACTTTCCTGAAAGAATAGCTGGTAACATTCATTTTTTAGAATAAGATTTGAATGCAAAAATGTCAAGACTATTGATGACTGCATTGTGTCTTTTATCAATCTACAGGAGTTGCCATGATAGCTCCTATGATCAATCCATATGAGCCAAGCATGAGTAAGGAAGAGATGGCGAAAACGTGGGAGCAGTGGCTACGTAAGAGGAAACTCATGTACTTTTTGGCTCGTAGGTGGCCAAGCCTTCTTCCTTTCTTCTACCGTAGGTCCTTTCTCTCCGGTTATCTTCAGCCGCTGGATCAGTGGATGTCAATCTCATTAGGAGAAAAGGTGAGTCTCTATATTTTAGCATCACCAAGCAGAGTAGCTTAAGCTTAACACTTTCTACCTTCAGGACAAACAAGTGATCAGAGATCCAGTGTTTGAAGATCATTACCAAAGGAACGTGGAAGAGTCTACACGCCAAGGAACCGCAAAACCATTTGTGGAAGAAGCTGTGTTACACGTATCAAACTGGGGGTTTAATCTTCCTGACTTCCGTTTGCAGAAGAAGTGTAAAACCAACGGGGTCCTTTCTTGGCTAATGTCAATGTACAGCGAAGCGGAATGTGAGCTTGTTGGGTTTGGAAAACCTATACACATATGGCAGGTTTGTAAGGCAAAATCACTCTTAATGATCCTTTTCTCTGAGTTGTGAGTTTTTTTTTTTTTTTTTTTTGCTTGTGGTCGCATAGGGTATGGAGGACCGAGTTGCACCACCTTCAGTGACGGATTACATTAGCCGGGTCATACCAGAAGCAACGGTACATAGACTACCAAACGAAGGCCACTTCTCTTACTTCTTTTTCTGTGATGAGTGCCACAAGCAGATATTCTCTGCTCTATTTGGAGAACCGCAGGGTCCAGTAGAGTTAACAGAAGAAAGAACAGAAACTCTTCAACCGGAACCGGAGACCGGTTTATCCAACAGTAGCACTACCAAAGGGTAAAAGTAAACAGAGTTATAGAACTATAGAAAGAAACACGTATTCTGGAACTTCCTTCCCTCATAAAGAACTGTGTAAATAACACCAAAGAGGATGCTTTCTTTCTTTCTTTCCTTTTCATGTTTTCCTTTCTTGGTTGAAACTTTCAGATTTGATATATAGGTTATAAAGAAGCAGACTTCATTTTAATAAGATCACATTTAGCACTACAATGAGTGCAGCAAGTGTATACCTTTTCTTTTAAGTGGCTATATTATGATCAATATGAAATTCAGTTTTTTTTTTTATATTCCTATGTAGTTTTCTGATTTTGAGACAAGAACCATCAGCTCATGAATAGCAATTTCATAAAGAGTTTCTCAGATTCTTCCCACAGTGGCTAATTTTGCTAACACTTGTTCAAACTGAAGGCTACATTTTGTCCACATAAGAAAAAACATAACCGAACTAGACTACGGTTCCTACATTCCTCAGGTTAATAATAACTCGAAAACCACATATGACTTTCCTCGATGTGATCATCAATCTGTCTCACCAAAAAAAAGGTTTCAAAAGGGAGAACCAGAGCTCTTGGTTTTGCCAAGCATCATGTCTTTAGCTTCGTTGATCTTAGAGGCAAGGTAATGGCTTCCTCCTGCGTCTGGATGATTAGCCACCATCACCCTCCTGTGAGCTTCCTTCACTTTCTCTGCCGCTACACTCTCCCTGTTCATACCACCATATGGTAACAAAATATGTCAAAACCATAATAATATCACATAACTGGAAACCCTTTAAGAGCTAATTAATAGCTATGCACTAAACGAGACCTGAATTCGGATAACATTCTAAGAGGAAAAGTTGTCAAAAACTAGCGTGTGGCATTAGCTACTGACTATACTATTGATGATCACTTACCAATTCAGACGCCTAAAGAAACGTTACTATGGATCGTTCCCATTCTATAAAGAAATGAAGAAGCAGAACATATCTTTACCCAGAGAACAAGCTAACGTTAGAGCACTAGAGTGTAATACCAGCGGCAAAATCTAGCAGAAAGAAAGAACAAGAGTTCCAAGCGAAGAGCACCACCATCATCAACACAAAGCAAGTCAACTCTTAGTGAGGAGCAAAAAAGAAAAAGACACAAGAAACAAACCTAACACCGAGAATGAGAGCAGCTTCTCTCCGAGTCATAGCAGCTTGAAAACCACCTTCGTAGAACTTGCGGAACTTAGGCCTTGGTGGTCTTGCCTTGAACGCTTGCCACGCCTCAATTCCGTATTTGCCAGCATAAGCAGCTGCTGCAACAGCAACACCTGCAATTATCGGTGCAACCTGGCAAGTACAAAAGAAGCATCTCTTACTTAGTTAACAAACCCATCATCAACTGAGAGAAGATGAAACACAAAGAACACAATAACTAAACTTATCATTGTAGGAAGAACAAAAGGAGATTCTTTTAAACACTCTAATCGAATCGAATCAAAAGATGGATGCTTTCAATATCATCAAATGATTTTTCCAGAATCAATCGATAAAGAGCTGAAGAAACTCAAAAAAAAAAAAAACAGACGCATGCCAATTTACCATTGTCGGGGAGAGATTCGATAGGAAAATAACTCTTCAACGTTGGATGATCTCGATCGATTTGAGTGAGAGTATTTAGGGTTTCAGCTACTTCTTTGTGTTACCTGGGACTTTTGCAAACAAGGTTCGTTGGTAAATAAAACACAAGTCGAAACCTTCTAACTCTCTTTTTAGTAGGTTTTTCAGATAACCGAACCGAAACCACTTGCGGTTTTGTTTTGGTTCGGTTTACTGTTTTTTATCAAAATCTCGGAAAATGTGATATTATCCGGTTTGACTTTCGAATTTTTTCACAAAAATTATTTTTTAATGTTCTTCAAGATATTTCGACGTTTTATTCATTTACTTTTGATATGAAAAGTGAGAAACCGGTTTGGATTCGGTTTTCAAATTTCTTTGTGTGGTTTGATCCCGAATAAGCAAAATTAAATTGGTATCCATCTGGTCTAGCTACATTTCCAGCATTACTGCAGTAGTATTATCTATGGGCTCAGAAGTCAGAACTAACATCAAAATTATTTGATAAATGTAACCTTGAAGTACATTAGGAAAGGTTACGACTGACAGAGACTTAGTTCACAAATAAATCATTCTTGTAACCAACATTGCGTCCCTTGCACTGTTGATACATATATAATATATGTGTAACGATGAATAATAAAAAAAGCTTTTGGTTAGTCACAAGGCGTTCTCACCGTCTTTAGAACGCTGTTTCCAACCTTGGGCGGGGCTGAGGATCGTTTAGGTTTGTTGGGTGCAGAAGAAGTCCGTTTCTTTATTGGTGCTTTCTCACGTAAAACACCATTAGTTTCCTCTGTATTTGCCGTGGTGATAGCAGCAACAACGCCTGATGATGAGCTCTGACCATTGAGCTTGCCTCGTGTTGGCTTTGTGGTAACCATGTTGCGACGTCGAGCCGTTGAGCTAGCTAAGCCCTCGTCATCACTAACTGATGACCTTGCAATGCTGTGCCTACGGTTCTTCTCTGAGCTCTTGGTGATTTCATCTGTGGTCTTGGATTTTATGGACAATGGAGTTGGTTTGCTATTTCTTGTGTCTTTTGTTGTGGATGATGATGGGATGTTGGGTTGAGTCAAGCTATTGAGTTTTTTACGGTTTGAAGGTTTTGTTGTTTCTCCTACATGGGAGTTACGGTTATTCGAGGTCTTCTTAACTGATGACTTTTCTCTTTTGTTTTGTTCTTTCTCTGAGCTCTCCCATGGCTTGTCAGCCATCCACCTTTCCAACCAGCTCCAGCCCCAAGTCGGGTTGCTAGGATCCATGAACATAGTGTTTGCTGATCTCATGTTGCTCTTCAAGTTTTGCTGAATCCAATGATATTACATTATTAGTCTACACTTGTGACCATAGGCCTCAAGACTATTAAGCAGCATTAAGGACTGCTTTGTGAACAAGTTCAACTATCATGTTCTTGCAAGTCTCTACGTGATTATGCAGAAACCTCCTAAACCCCCTAAGAATAGTTACAAAGAAGAGAATGTGTGGACCACATGGAAAGTACCTGATGTGTGAATGCATAAGCCAATGCCCTTTCTCTTCTCATTGTCGCCTCATACTTATTCAACAAACCTGCTTCAATTTGCTCCTTGGACTGATTGCTGACGTTCCAATTACCTCCACTCTGCAAAAGAAACAGCAAGTCTAAGGACAAAGAATATACAAAAAAAGATTGTAACAAGGTAACTCATGGGATATACAAAAGTGAGACCTTCAAGCCTCCTAGCTCTTTGGCATGTTTCTGAAGAAGTTGCTTATGGCGAGCTTGATTCTCTTCTGACATCCTGATTCTCCTAGACCGGATCTGTGATTGTACACGAGTAAGAGTCTGCATACATTTCAGTGTATTAGCAGCTTGCCGTTGTACAACCGATCCTTCCATCAATAACTTAAGTCTAGCCAACCTCCTTGTCCCCTGCAACTCCCTTCTTGCCTGCATAGTAGAAATTACAAAAAAAAAGCTAAGGTCATACATACTTGGGAAACATTCTTCCCTGAAACAAGTTTTAACCAAACTCATGCATGATTAACTTAAGCACACAAGTTCTAATCAAAGCCAAAAGCATGAGTATGATGAATAACCAAAGTACATACCAAATGTCCCCTAAATGTAGACTGGATTAAGATGGCAGCTGCTTCTTCCTTTGACTTTCCTGCAAACCTACCAGGTGCAGCTTCTGGAGGAACAAACTCAGGAGAAGATGGAGGTGAATCTACAATAACATCTTCTTCTTCTTCTTCTGGAGGAGAAGGAAGAGGAGGAGGGAAGAGATTCTTCTTATGTTTGAGGTTGACCTTATCAACTCTGACCTCAAACTGAGGAGGAGAACTTCTGGATGAAGCTACCAAAACAGGATAAGAGATCTCACTGTTTTGATGCTCAACTGATTTATGTTTCAGTTTCTGTAATCAAAACATTAAAAAAAAAAAAAAATTGATAAAAGGCACAGGAATATGAATCTGTTACATCTCTAACTCAGTGGTACCTTTAAATCTGGGCTAAAAGCCTTCTTAACGTTCTTCAGCCATTTCGCTTTCTTGACCATCTCTTCTTCTCTTTCTGATCAGATGATCACAAAGTTCAACTTACAACCTTTTGCAAATGGTTATGTGTGACTTTCTTTGGAAATGAAAAATGTTAATAAGAATTTGAATCAGTCGACCTTTTTTGATCTTTGCTAAATTGAAAAGAGATCCTCTGACTCACGTTGTCATCACTCTCTCTTCAAGCAGATTGTATTATTTGTTTGAGACCCCACTAACAGCTTGCCGCTCTTTTTTTTTTTATATCTACTTCTAACGACCTTTTATTATATGAACGTAAACAAAACAAGCCGTTCAAAAAAAAAAAAAGAACGTAAACAAAACTTTTACTCCAAATCGAGACATTGATTTTAAACATTGGTAATGATAATTATTGATCTGATTGTTACTCTGTCACGATATTATTGTATCAATGATTTAAATCCTTCACCTGCTAAAAGTTCTATGCCTACTACATTTTTGTTAGTGTCTTTAACAAGAAAATTGAATATTAGAACGTGATTGTATCTTTTTTATGTATTTCCGAATCTAATACAACGCGGAATCGCCATATAATCTCAAAAACCTTTCTTAATCATTTAGCAGCGTCTATCTACGCCATGATCGTTAGTTAAATGGAAAAATAGTATCAGATCAGTTTTATATCACATACGTGATACAATACCAGCCGTGTGGTCGCTGTGGTATTCGATATATATTTTTATAAAGTCCACTGAGCTATAATATCTTACATTTTTTATCAATATATGCATTTATTTATTATATCTTGCTAATGCCAAATTGATATTTATTTTGAGAAAAGACATTTACTTAATTCACATGTCCTGCTACATAGACAGACCACTCCCCCTCTCTCGGTCGAATTTGATATTCTTTCTCGAACAAATGAGATTAGCTTGTTTGATATGTATATACAAAATTGTATAGAAACAGAAAAAAGATGAATCCTAAATCCAAAAACTTCTTTCATAATTTAAGAAAAACAAAACTGAAGATATAACAGAAAATCTTAGAATTCACACATTTTATCAGAAAGTTGAAACTTATAATTATAAAAAATACAAAAACTGACTTTTTTTTTTGAAGTCATTGTCAATGTAGCAACCAAGAAAATTTGGAAGTTACTCTTCTTCTTGTTCGATTTTACTACTGTCTTTAGGTCGAGTGGATATAGAATCACGTTTTGGCCTATGCTTCTTCCATTTCTTCTTCTTCAAAGTCATGATCCACGACGGAACCTCACAGCCTGATGATGTCATCGTGTTGGCTATGTTCCTTAGGAAAGGCACATCTTCTTCCGTGTAGAACGTTATCGCTTCACCGCTCCTTCCCGCTCTCCCTGATCGACCTTTAAACGTTTCAAAAGAGAGAGAGAGAGAAGTTACTTTCACCAAAATGCATATCACAAGAAGAGAATCAAAGTATACAAGAAGAAGTGTGGAGAAAAATGTACATACCAATCCTGTGGATGTATGCAGAAGCAGAATCCGGGAAGTCATAGTTTATCACGCAGTTGATCCCTTTGAAATCCATACCTCTAGCAATCACATCAGTGGCTATCAGAACCCATGTCTCGCCTGCTCTGAAACTATCAACAGCGTTTTCTCGCTGCAGCATCCAATGGTTTAGTTTATTTGGTTCCAATCATCTCATTACAATCTATATGTGGAGAGAGATACTGATTGATTACCTCTCCTGGAGGGAGATCGGAATGGATGACACCGACTCTGATGTCTTCACATTTCAGTTCATCGTAGAGTTCCTTTGCTCGTTCTTTGCTTTGCACAAAGATCAGTACCGGTGGATTCAGACTCTACAAAAAGTAACAGAGTTACTTGATGTTTGATTAATACTGTTTAAGTAAGTGAGCTTACCTGTGCAAAGCTTTGGCGAAGAGCGAGGAGCTTCCCTTCTTCAGTTCCAGCAAAAACCAGCTTTTGCTTGACGGTTTCAGATGCTGTGTTCCTGTATGAATGTTCAAACGTAAGAGATCCTTTTGCTGCAAGAAATGCAAAATATTATTTATACTCACTTTCGGCCAATGATAACACGAACAGCATCATGCATTATGGAACGTGCAAGTTCCTCAACAGAATCTGGCAACGTAGCACTGAACAATGAGCGTATGATTGAAGGGTTTGAACAAGCCTTAACCACACCATCTATCTGCTTTAACATGCTCTGCTCAAACAGCTTGTCGGATTCATCAAGGACAAGATACTCCACCCTGTATTCAGTGGAGATTAAGAGGTAAAAATTGGCGTTACACAAACAGAAACTACTCATGTTCACATTCTAAATATATATGCTAATTGACTTACTTGCTTAAGTCAATTTTTTTAGCCTTGATGGCTCGTTTAAGCCGCATCGGTGTTGATATGAGAACATCACACTGCAGCTTCGAGAAATCAGCAGTTTTGACGAGGGGTTTAGTCATTAATCTGATGTTAAACTTGCTTCCTTTAATAAGTTTTTTTCCTTCTCTAGCTGTCTGGGCAGCTAGTTCTCGTGCAGGGGACAGAATAACTGCTCTTATACCATCTGTGGAATGACGCTGAAAGATAGAAAAAAAAAACTCACACGCATGATTCAAGAATCAGGATCTGTGAAAGGGTAATAGAGCAAAGAGAGTTTCACACCTTCAGTTTTATAAGCATGGGGCAAATAAAAGCAAAGGTTTTCCCTGACCCAGTTGGAGCACAGGCAAAACATTCACGACCCTGACATTAAGCAAAGAGACAACTCAAAAAGCTGGAACAGATATCTCATGAAAGGATTCTATCTCTTTTGTTTCCCCATCAACCTAAGTGTCTCTACCGTAATGAATACAGAAAACGAGTGAATAAAGATCATACCGATAGGAGAATTGGAATAGCCTGCCTCTGGATTGGAGTAGGCTCTTTAAATCCAAGTTCAGCCAAATTGCGTAATATGTATTTCTTACAACCATACCTGTATAAAGATTATCAAAACACAACATAATAGCTAAAGCATGTCAATGGACAAAAGAGTTACAGTTTTAACTTCAAAACTACTAATCCTATTCCTATGAGTATAATAATAAATCAAACTATTGTCAAAAATAAAAATCTGATTTCCACACACCTTGATGATAACTCTGTGAAGCTTTTAAGTGGGGGTGGAATATTGTTACCAGAAACATGAATGTTGTACTGTTTCCTCGACAAAGCATCTTGCTGCCGTTATGAAAACAAAGCCATGTTACACAATCACACTCTTTGCCTCTAATGAAATTAAATATTAAAAGAAGTCAATACCTCCATTCGCCGATAAAGCTCCTTCTTGGGATTTTCTAAAGTCTCATCCTTTGTGTCTTGTTCAACCTCTTTCCCTTTAGAACGTGCCTTCTTTGAGCTCTTGAATACATCAAATCCTTCAACAGGCTCTGTTTTTTCCGACATGATAAAAAAAGTTGGATCAGACCAATGTTAGCTCTAACAAACAAACCAGTCGTTAATATTTTTCAGACTTTTTTACCAGAATTAGCAGATCTTCGTTTCCTCTTTTTAGAGGAGGAGACTTTCTTCTCTTGCTCAGGCACCTCTTCTTCTTCTTGCTCAAAGAAGCTCACTTTCTTATTGGAATCATCATCATCCTCCTCCTTACGATTCTAAAACACGCAGCAATGTCGATTTCAAAATAAGAAGAAAGAGGTCTGCTGATTCACACAAGGCTAACACAAGAGGAGAGAACAAACCTTAAACTTGGCAAAATCTGGAGCAAACTTCTTCCTGTTGAAGTTTGTTCCACCGAACAGAAAATTCGCGCTTTTCTCCATCTTCCAAGAACGGAAAAGGACCGGGTGGCGACGGCGGAGACGGCAGCGAATAGGTCACGTCTCCCTTCAGGCAGGTTATGGGGTTTAACACTTACTAGGGTTTGGTAATTTGGTCGTTTTCAAATACTGTCAAGGGTAAATTCGTCATTTAGCCTTTTAAAAGTAAAACAAAGGCCGAACCATTACTAATTAAATGGGCCAAAAAGCCCAACAAACAGAATATACGATGACAGACAGAAGCCCTAATTTTAAATCTAAAATGAGTTTGGTAAGAAAACATTAAATTTGGAAACTGGTCTGAAAAGCGGGAAACATGTGATGGTCTGACCCACCGCCGCTTAAAAACAAAAAAATCTCTGTAAGTTTAGGTGAAATCCCGTGTCGGGTTTGATATATTCACAGGGTATAAATACCCAAGACAGTTACACAATATCAGGAACTATACTGATTTACCGGAACGATAGAAGATTGAGTCAAATCTAAATAGTTGTTACAACAGAATATGGAATATTCTAATACTCCCCCGCAGTCGAATCGTGGAGTGTTCGAACGGTGAGACTGTTCCTGAATTCTGTGAAGAGGACTGTTGGTAGCCCCTTTGTGAAGATATCTGCAAATTGTCGAGCAGATGGGACGTGCAGAACCTTGATCAGACCCATGGCGACTTTTTCTCTCACGAAGTGTATATCGATTTCCACATGCTTGGTTCGTTGATGTCGCACAGGATTATGAGCAAGATAAACAGAGCTTATGTTATCGCAGTATACGATTGAAGCTTTTGTTATCGGACATCCTAGCTCAAAAAGAAGATTCCGAATATGAGTAAGCTCTGCAACTGCATTGGCTACACCTTTATACTCCGCTTCGGCACTGGATCTGGAGACTGTTGGTTGTCGTTTTGAAGACCATGAGACGAGGTTTGAGCCGAGAAATATGCAGTAACCAGACGTGGAGCGTCGAGTGTCAGGACAGCCTGCCCAGTCCGCATCTGTGTATGCTATCAGATTGGAGATAGATCCTTTTTGCATTTGCAGTCCGTACGCTGTTGTCCCTTGGAGATAACGTATAATGCGCTTGAGAGCTTGGAGATGTGGTACTCGCGGGTCATGCATATAGAGACATATTTGATGTACTGCATAAGCGATATCCGGTCGTGTAAAGGTAAGGTATTGGAGAGCACCTGCCAGCCGTCGATATTGAGTTGCGTCTGGAATTGCGTCTCCCTCATCTACTGCTAGTTTTGATTGCAGATCAACAGGTGTGGATATCGGTTTGCAGTCGCCCATTCCTGCACGTTTTATGATGTCGCGAGCATAGGCTTCCTGGCTGAGAAAGATGCCACCATTTTTGAAATCCGCTTTGACGC
Source organism: Sinapis alba (assembly GCA_012274485.2). Lineage (NCBI taxonomy): Eukaryota > Viridiplantae > Streptophyta > Magnoliopsida > Brassicales > Brassicaceae > Sinapis > Sinapis alba. Next base: position 93,331 of record MU106180.1, on the reverse strand, counting down.
CAAGAAAGTAGTGTAGTTTACCTGAATCTGACATTGGAAACTCCTTTTGTAGTGTTGTGATTATCATTTGAAGAAACGCAGAATCTGAAGCCGTCAAGATGATATCGTCAACGTATAGAAGGAGGTATGCGCGCTTGTGTCCCTTGTTGAAGACAAACAGGGACGTATCACTCTTGCTGCATTTGAATCCAAGGTTAGTTACAAAAGTTGCAAATCGAGAGTTCCAAGCTCGAGGAGCTTGTTTCAAACCGTAGATCGCCTTGTTTAATTTGCACACGTGATTGGGAAACTCGCTGCTGATGTATCCTGGTGGTTGATGCATGTAGATAGTCTCATCCAGGATGCCATGTAGGAAGGCATTTTTGACGTCAAGCTGATGGATAGGCCAGCCATTCGCAAGAGAGACATCGAGAACTGTTCTGATTGTTGCAGGTTTTACCACCGGGCTGAAAGTCTCGTTATAGTCCACTCCTTCTTCTTGTGACTTCCCATTAGCAACCAGCCTAGCCTTGTGGCGTTTGAATGTACCGTCTGCGTTCAACTTATCTTTGAAAAGCCACATACACCTGACCACATTAGCATTTCGGGGTCGCGGGACAAGATCCCAAGTGTTAGTCTCAATAAAAGCATTATATTCATCATCCATTGCCGGCGTCCAGTTGGGATCAGATAAAGCTTTTATATGGCTAGTAGGAAGTTTTGAAACAGAAGAAAGAAGGGTAAACTGTTTCTTTGGCTTTGAGATTCCAGCTTTACCTCTTGTCCTCATCGCGTGAGTTGGAGGTGGAATGGCATGAGGGATAGGAGCGACGGAGGATGTGGATATAGAGGTTGCTGGGAGAACATTTGCCTGGGGTGTTGGAACGAGAGGAGCCGGTGAATTGCTACCTGACTCAAGAATTTGTTTAAACATAGGAGAGGTATTTTCTTCAGCTTCAAGAAAGTGATACGAGGAAGAAGAGCTTTTTGGTTGAGCTGCTGGAAAGACAGTTTCGTCAAAAAACACATGACGAGAAATGATAATTTTGTTTGTCTTAAGATCGAGACACCTGTAACCCCGATGAGAGGAAGGATATCCCAGAAAGAGGCATGGGGTCGAACGAGCAGCAAGCTTATGAAGATTGGAGTAATTGAGATTGGGAAAACAGAGACAGCCAAAAACTTTTAAATGATCATACTTGGGAGGTTTACCAAAGAGGAGAGAAAAGGGGATGCGATTCTGTACCGCTGCAGTTGGAATGATGTTGATGATATGAACTGCAACGTGCAGAGCTTCGACCCAATAACCAGGGGAAAGATGAGCCTGGAAAAGTAAGGATCGAATCGCATTGTTTATTGTTCGAATCATCCTCTCTGCCTTTCCATTTTGCTGAGAGGTATGGGGGCAGGAGTATCGAATTTGGATCCCTTTAGCGTTGAACAGATTGTGAAAGTTTGAGTTGTTGTATTCTCCCCCATTGTCACACTGCATTGATTGAATTTTAGTATGAAATTGTGTTTCAACATAAGAATTGAACTGAGAAAATTTGGAATAGACTTCACTCTTTTGACGAATAGGAAAGATCCATAAGAAATGAGTAAAGTCATCAAGAAATAAAACGTAGTATTTGAAACCACTGATACTTGGGAGAGGAGAAGTCCAGACATCCGAATGGATTAATTGAAACGGTTTGGTTTTATGAGAATCAGACTTCATGAAAGGAAGTTTTATTTGTTTGCCCATCTGACAAGCAACACAAGAAGGTGAGAGTTTGTCATTATTACATGAGAGTAACTTAGAAGATTTCAAAGACAAAAGCAGAGTTTTATTGAGATGAGCTAATCTCTTGTGCCATATATCTGGCGAGATAGAGAGAAGAGCCGTAGAAGAGACTGGCGAATGAGGAGAAGAAGCTGGGAAAGAATAGAGGTCGCCAGTGCTGTTACTGCGCAGAAGAGGTGCCCCCGTTTGAAGATCCTTCACAGAAAAACCAAGAGGATCAAATTCAACAGAGCAAAAATTGTCCTTAGTGAACCTTCTAACCGAAATGAGATTCTTGACAATATTGGGAGTGATGAGAACACGATTTAGAGAAAATTTTGTATGAGGTGTAGAAAGGGAAGTGTTACCAGAGGCTGTGACCGGAATCCTGGAACCATTGCCAACAATAACATAATGATTTATACTTTTACCAAGACTATTTGCGAGTATACCTTCGTTTCCAGCCATATGACTTGTAGCACCAGAGTCCATATACCATTCTGCGCCAGAAGGATCAGCCAACGTCATTGTGTTGAACAATTGAGAAAAGTCAGTAGATAGTTGCTGATCTGTTGCGACGTTTGCTTGCTGATTTGATTTGGGGCGAGGTCCAAGAACTCCTCGTTGCATCTGGTTGTTCGGCGCATACGGGTTCCAGACGGGGAACTGATTCTGCCATTGCTGAAACTGAGGCGTCCAGAACATGTTTGATGGCCATTGTTGGAACTGATTTGGCTGTTGGAAACGATTGTTGTTTTGTCTTCCTCGAAAGCGAGTGTTGTTTTGGCGTCTGTTTCCACGAGATGAGTGTCCTCCACGATTGTTCTGAGTCTTTACTGTGGGGTAGTTTTGTTCTGAAGCGGTGAGAATGGTGGACGACGAAGGCGTATCACCTTTGGAAAGTGATACTTTGGTGAACTTGTTGACGCGTTTTTCCTCCATCTCAAGCATGGACTGAGCTGACTCGAAAGAGGGGAATGGTTCGCGATGTTTGATTACATTGATGATGTTATCAAATCGCTCATTGAGACCGTTCAGCAAATACATCACCAAAGTGCGGTCAGACACAGGAGCATCAACATTAGCTAGAAGATCAGAAAGCGATTTGAGTTTTTGACAATACACCTGAATAGTCATGTCGCCGATTTCCGTTGTCCTGAGTTCGTTGTCGAGTTGAATGGCCCTAGCTTCTTTGTTGTTGCGAAACTGATTCTCAATCCGCACCCAGATATCGCGTGAAGTTCCTCCAGTTTTGAACGAGCTGCGGAAAAGCTTCGGAGCTAGAGTGCCGTAAAGCCATAACTTCACCAATCCATCTCGTTTGTGCCAAGCTGTATCGTTGTCTCCATTTGGTAGCGAAGTGCCGTCAATATGTCCGGAGACATCGAATGTTAGGCAGTGAGTGTGAAATAGTTCACGCCACGCATCGTAATTGTGATCATCTAGATCGAGAATGATTGGGATATGAGACTTGATGTTTGTTACACCGAAAGCCCTGTCGAGATTGACTGGAGCGGGAGCAGCCATTGAAGAAGATGCAAAGAAAAGAATAGAAAGAGGATTAAGAGAAGAGAAGAAGAGCAAGGCTCTGATACCATGTAAGTTTAGGTGAAATCCCGTGTCGGGTTTGATATATTCACAGGGTATAAATACCCAAGACAGTTACACAATATCAGGAACTATACTGATTTACCGGAACGATAGAAGATTGAGTCAAATCTAAATAGTTGTTACAACAGAATATAGAATATTCTAATAATCTCCACTTCTTCTTCCTCTCTCTGTCTCCTCGGGACTTCCTCCGACTCTGTTTTGTCGCTTTATACACTTCAAACTCAGCTCTGTCTTCTTGATCTACTTCTCTATTCGCTTCTCCTCTTTGACTGTTTCTGAGTATACGAATTGTGACAGAGATGTGGCAAGTTATTCTAGGAGCAGCCATTGCTGGATCCACCGGTCTTGTAGCCAAACGCTTCTTCAACCCTTTCTCTCCACATCCTCGCCTTCCCGAGGAGGATCACGGCGAAGAGCATGAGCGCGTCGCTCCTCCTGTTGGTATCGGATTTCTCAACTCTCCTTGCGACAAAACCAATGGTGTTTTCCGGTTTTCTAGTTCCGGGTCTGCAGAGTCCGGATCCGGGTCGTCTCCCGGGTTTAGGAAGAGTTCAGGGGCGACATGCAAGGTTAAGGTTCGTGGATTGATGAAGCAGAAGAAGAAGATGAAGAAAAATAATGGTGGTGGCTCTGAGATCGAGAAGCGATCTGGAAATGGTTGCTTGAAAAAGCCGAGAACTTTGGGTGGTGCTGCCTCTGCTTCAAAACGTGGGTCGTCTTATAATAATAATAATCAAGGTTTGTGCTTTTTGAAACTCTGATGATTTGTTAATTTGAATCTCTGTGTAGTTTATGTGTGTTTCCAAGTGCTACTTCGCTTACTAAAGTTCCCGTGAATACTTGAGTTGTTGTCAATGTCGTTGGTGTAAATGATTTGAGGTTTGGTTGCTTTCCTTGCAGTAACTTTGTGCTTAGTCTATAGTTAAGTTGGTTCCAACAAAATTGATCTTGTCTCTTGAATTATAAAGTCATCGCATTCCCTTTGGGTTTATCTGTTATCGACATTTGATTCTTCCATGTTTCAGATCATTCCACTTTCAGCTCGGCACTTGGTGTCTGCATGATGTACATGATGTCAGCAGAGAAAAATGAAATCACTAAGTTGCATACAGCGACCGAAGAAACTGTCAAAGTCATCCAGGAGCTTAAAGATGAACTTTCTAGGATAAAATCTGTACAGGGTTTCCAGGATGCAAAGTCCAGTGGCATATCTGATTTCACTAAATCAGAGATTGTGAATAGAGAATCTCTCGAAACTAAGTCAGGCAATGATGGAGAATACGCTAGTAGCGTCCTAACTGAGGAGCCAGAACAAGAGGCAGTAGAAATGGAACAGTTAGAGATGGAACTTGAGTCTGAGCTGCAGAAACTGAATTTGGCTGAGGTTAGTGTCTTACTATTGTTTTCTCATAATCAAAGAACAGTGTCGTACATCATCTGGATTGTTTTCTCTTTGTTATGTTGTGCATCATTGGTTATTTGGTTAGGTATAATGGTTGAAGCTTGTATTAAACTTTTTATTTTATTTTTCCCATTAGACAAGTGAAGTTATGGAGGAATGTAAGGATCTGGTGAATGGATCTGAGTCATACCAATGTGGTGGAATATCAGCATCAGAGCTGGACAAGAAGCTAAGCCGCCTTCTCATCAAACAACAAGAAGGCCAGATCAATGAGCTTGAAGCTGAACTGCAGACTACACAGTCCAAACTCCAAGAGAAGGAAGCCGAACTCCAAGCGCTTAAGGTCTGCGTTAGACGCCTGACTGAGTTTCCTCTCTTGGACCGTTCAGGTACGTACGTTTGGTTCTTATCTAAATCTCATCATTAAAGTCTCATTGACGAAAATGAAGAAACAGAAACTGAAACTAAACATATATATTCCAATACTCACTTGCTTGAATTCCTTTACGCATAACAATATTTGTTGGTGTTTCCTCAGATGATGAGCATGAACAAGACATGAACCAGGACCTCTCAGTGTCATGTAGCCAACATAACCAAACTGATAAAGAGGAAAGGAAGCCGATCATTGGGATGAAAAGACCCATGGAGTCATCTATTCATGTTTAATTAGAGTGACGACAACTTTACATAATCCTCAATCGTCATCACAAAAATCTGCACAGTAAGTTCTTGTATAGACTTCATCTTGCAACACCAAAAGGATCCAGATCTATGAAGGTTCGTATCATCCTATCATGCCAAGGTGGTGGTGTTGTAATAATCCAGAAGAATCTTTTTATGTTCACCAGACCAGAAGAATCCTAGACTACCTGAAGTCTTCTTAGCCATGACTTGACTAGAGACTAAGATTGCTAGGTTTAGTAGAATAGCTAGTGATTGCGGATTTGTGAACTTCTAAATTCTTGAGTATCCTCAAGCTAGTTGACTTTTTGTAAGTTAAATGCAAAAGATAATTTCAGTTTAATATTACAGTTTGTTTTCTATTCATCTGTATCCCGGCCAAAGACATCCTAACAAGACATTTAGTTTTCTTCTGCAATTCGTTAAGGTTTGGGAACTGCAGGTCAACAAAGAAACACATCAAAAAGCTATATCAAACTCGACATGACATTATCTCAGCAAAGCTTATAGTGATGAGAACCCATTGTCAATTCAAGAAACATCATATGCTAATATCGAAACATTCAAAACTAAAAGAGCCATGTAAAGGTCTGTGCAAAGTGAGTAATCATGGAAGGGATCATATCAACTAAAGATGACAAAAGAAAGTGTAGTCACTCGCCAGGAACTTGAACGCCTTTCTTCAGCTTCTCTTTCTTCATCTTCTTCTTGGAAACCGGCTTCTTCTTCCTTGGAGGCAAATTCTTCTGCGCGTATGTGTAGAGGATGAAGTTTCCTACAAGGAACGTCACTAGCAACCCTCCAATCACAAGAAGGACGATCAGTCCCGGGTTGAGCCCTCCTTTGCTTTCCATTTTTCCCTGTTTCAATGTAATTTATTTTAAGCTAACGTAGAAGACAGAAACCACAAGATCGCTCGAGCGAAAGGACAGAACAACACCAAACAGAAGCTTATTATACTCATATACATTATTAGTATCATCATCCTGTAAGAAAACGAGAAAAAGTTGCAGACTTTGCAAGATTAAAAGACACAGATGGAAACATCATCCTAACTAGCTTTACTCTATCTTATAGTCAGATTAGTTTCAAACAATTAGAGTTTTACTATCACTGGCTGGCCATTACTGCAAATGAATAGATCTCAGCAAATTAACATGAACAAGCATCAAAACGGTAATGAAACCAATACAGGTTCAAATGCAACACATATAATATCCAAAGATGACAACTTTGGCGCGATCAAAATCATATGAATGGATCAAAAATGATCATATGCATTAAACCAAGAAGATGAAAACCCAAAGCAGCATATAACGGAGCTAGGCATGGGAGAGTATCCTAAGATTATATAGGAAAAAAACAGAATCTCTACACAGTGAAATGCAGATCTGGCGGATTCATCAGCATCATCGTGAGTAATCAACGAGAGATTTGATCTCAATGTTCGAACAAATTAACAGACAGGGGATCAGATCTTACAGAGAATTCATCGGCCATGGCTGCGCTTCGAAGCTTCCGGAGATCACCACCACTCGCCGGAGACAGTTGCAAGACTAAAACTTTTCCTTCAGCAGTATATAAATAGAGACCATGGTCGATGGATTAGTTTGGTAATATATAAAGTTTGAGGCCAAAATGTAAAATAAAGAAAAGTATGGGTGGTGATAAATAAATAATTCTTCCAGGCTGTTATGCAATTCTCTTGCCGGCTCTTCTGTCCGCTGAACCACTTCTCCAACAGCATTCATCAGGACACAAACAGGCAGGGGAAAGAGATTCAAAATTTCGCAAAACAAATCAGAGATTATTATAAAACCTTTAGATCCGGAAGAAGAAGATGACGGTGATCGATATTCTGACTAGAGTTGACTCGATCTGTAAGAAGTACGACAAGTACGATGTCGACAAACAGCGGGAAGCCAATGTCTCTGGTGATGATGCTTTTGCTCGTCTCTATGGAGCTTTCGAGACACAAATCGAGATGGCTCTCGAGGTGATTATCTCTTTCTCTCTTCTGTTTTGCATAATTGGATTCAAAGCTGTGTGCTTTATACAATGTTGGGGACCATAGAGTTTGTTATTTTTGGCGAAAGGTGGAAGCTTTGCATGAGTCTAATGGAAAACTCGAAACTTTTTTATATGATGGGAATGAAAAGTTCTTTTCTGAATTTGGTTTTGTGCAGAAAGCTGAAATTGTTACCAAGGAGAAGAACAGGGCTTCTGCTGTTGCAATGAACGCTGAGATCCGCAGGACCAAGGCTAGATTGTCTGAGGAAGTTCCCAAGTTGCAGAGACTTGCTGTTAAGCGGGTTAGCTGCTTCCTTTCTCATCTATGTTACTTCTAGTTTGGCTGAGGATCTTGTTTTCGGATGATTGTAAATATGGCTTAACATTGGCCGATAAAGAGAGAATGGTGGTTTAGTGTTAGAACCAGATTTGAGGTTAGAACACTAACATTCATGACGTGTCGTCAGCTTATTGGTGGAAGTTGTTAATGACACGATTTGGCAATACTACAAGCTTAGAGATAAGGATGAATCAAGAGATTCAAACTTATCTTAGACCAAATGAAGTTTAGCTCGATTGATTAGATAATTTAGACTCGAGAACTTTGTTCTACAGAAAAAAAAAACAGAGTTGTGTGAGGCTGAACAAGGTTTTTGAGAGTTTAACAAGTCAGGGAAACTTAATTGTAAGATTAAGGTTAGATATATTAGAAATTGGTCAGTGTGATGTCGAGTCAATTTGATTAAACAAAGATAGTGCAATTTGTTTAAGAGATTTCTAATAAAAGACAACCGATATTGAGAGAATTGTGCATTGATTCTTTTTTCTTCAATTAGTTTTTGTGTTCTTAGTTTCTACATTTAGATTTGGCCAATCTAAGTCTATTTTTGTGGTAGCCACCACATTCAGATGGTTGTCCATTGGCTGAAGAATTAACATGTGTAAACTCGGTGGCTTTCTTTACATTGTTTAGGTTAAGGGCCTTACAACCGAAGAGCTTGCTGCTAGAAATGATTTGGTGCTTGCGCTTCCAGCCAGGATTGAAGCCATACCTGATGGAACAGCTGGTGGTCCTAAAAGCACCAGTGCTTGGGCTCCCTCAACAGCACCTCGTCCTGATATCAAATTTGATTCAGGTGATTCTAGCTTTGTTCCTTATTGTATAGTGCTTGGACTCCCTCAACAGCATCTTCCTCGTCACTAACTCACATCTATTGTGGATATTATTAGATGGGCGTTTTGATGATGATTACTTTCAAGAATCACATGAATCCAGCCAATTCAGACAGGAGTATGAGATGCGGAAAATCAAGCAGGCAAGTGATGTTCTTACAATCTCTACTCTTTTCCTCTCTCTCAAGCTCTATATATGACTTTTTCTACGTGGGTATATATATCAGGAACAAGGTCTGGACATGATCTCCGAAGGTTTAGATGCGTTGAAGAATATGGCGTCTGATATGAACGAGGTGAGTTTGTGTTAAAGTGCAGCTCTTAACTCACTTCAATTATTCAGTACTTGAGCTGATGATCAATGTCACGACACTGTAATACATGCAGGAGCTGGATCGGCAAGTTCCTCTGATGGATGAGATCGACTCCAAGGTAGAAGACACCGCCCGTTTCCTTTTCCTTTTCTCTGAATTCATTAGTTGTATAGTCTGAACTTACTGAGCTCGCTCACAGGTGGACAGAGCAACATCAGATCTTAAGAACACCAATGTTAGACTTAAAGATACTGTGAACCAGGTGATCTTTGAGCTTTGGAACTTTTCTCTCAAACTCTCAGTCACATTGGCTTGTTGTTGATTCCTAACATAGAAAAGCATGTCTTTTTTTATTACTGCAGCTGAGGTCAAGCCGGAACTTCTGTATCGATATTGTTTTGTTGTGTATTGTTTTGGGTATCGCTGCATACTTATACAAGTAAGTTTCTCATACAAAAAAAAAGATGCACAGTGAAAAAAAACTTATTTAACGGAACAAACCTTTCTCTTTTGCAGTGTACTGAAGTAATGAGATGAACACGAGAGGACCCATCAGTACTCTCTGTTGCCCCTCTGCTGCTATTACCGTTTCTTACCCGAGTCAGTGTGTGCTTGTTTCTTGCTGCATTTGTGTGAATCAACCTTTCGTCGAGAGTTATCTTCTGAATGTCAAGACTTTTGGAGTTTTTTCTTCCTGCAACTGAGTTATTTCCATGTTGTTCGTGTCCATACATGGTGAATATATATATCTTATTAAGTGTTACCAAATTTATGTATGTAAATTATATTCATTCATGTCCCTGTCAAGCTTATCGTTTGGTCTGCCATTGTTCCAGTAAGCCAGACTGCATGAACATAATAGTCGAAAGTCTAATAAGAAGCAGAGGTGTCTTTGCCCACCAGTGGTGGTGAGGAGATTAAACCTCAGCGTCTCGGTCTTTGTCGATTTTGTGTTCTATGTTTTAGTGTCTCATGTCCCCATTGCAATTGCTTCATCTATCTTTGTTTGCTGTTGTTTTCCTCCTGCCTGTTTTTTGTTGGATTTAATAATATTTGAAAGATTATCAAGATGACTTTGAAATTTCTATAATATAAATTGGCAGTCAGGACATTTTATTGTTAACACATGGATTAAACATGCATATATGGTCCATTCTATCCCTGTTTGGCTACTCTTGTTCAGCTGTTCCTCCTCCTTGCTCTGTATCGTTCCCGCTTCCACTATTACCGTGAACTTGAATCTCCAAAAGCCTTTCAACAGGTTGCCTGCAAATCGGGCATCGATTTGTCTGGAACCTCAGCACCTTAGCGCATCCACTGCACATACACTGCACACACAAAACCCAAAACACTTTTCACATTCCCATTACACAAGAGAAACAGAGTTCATCAACAATCAGCATTCTAACAAGAACATATACCATGTGTCGACAGGGAAGAACAGTCGTGTCTCGTGGCTCAGACAAACATATAACACATTCTTTCCCCGGATCATTACCATCATCAGATGAATCATCATCGCCATCAACAGTATTCCCAATCCCATAAATCTCCTGCAACTCATATCTAGTTCCATTAACCCATAGTATCTGCTTCACCACTCTTATCTTAACCTCTCCTTTGTCCTTCTCATAAACCGCTTGAGTAATCTGCGCATTCTTCTTAGACTCCTCCAGACTCTCTTCTCCATCTTCATCACCACCTGAAGTAACTGCTTCTGCCTTAACCGCCAACGGATAGACATCTGTCTCTGCAGCTGCCGCTTTAAACAGCTCAGAGTCTTCAAATAACGACAAATCTATACCAGAACCGGGAGGCTGTTTAAACTTCTGACCAAGCCCTTTCTCGAAATCCATGGTGATTGGTGATAAAGTGTCTTCCTTTGTAGCTGTAAGGACGCATTGTTCAGATTCTTTAGCAAAGAAGATGAGTGTAATCCTGTAACAAGAGTCCGAGATAACAAATTAGCTTCTGAGACTCATTTTGATTCAAAAAGGTTGGGTTTTTTATTATTATTACCTTCCGGAGACGGTAGCATCAAACGTGAAGGAGACGAGAAACCGACCCGGATTGTCCGGGTCGGGTTCAAGCTTCAAAGACTCCTTTTTTAGATTAACGTCGTTACGAATCGTGACGGCTTTCTGATGCTCGACGCAAGGAAGCTGTGGAGGCATCATGGGTCCTCCACCGTAAGGGTATCTCCCACCGGCTGTCCAAGGGTGAGGGTGGTGATAAGGATGCGGAGGAGGAGGATAGTGGATATGATGGTGCTGGTCGTAAGGCGCGAGAGGAGGAGGAGGAGGAGGAGGGTAGTAGCCGGAGTACTGGTAATGCTGATTGGGAGTTGGGTTTGGATACGGTGTAGCTGCGGCGAAGACGATGCGATTAGGTTGGATTTCAGGTGGTGGTGGAGGTGGTGGTGGAGCAGCCGTTGGAAGGGTGTTGCTCCGCCGTTGTCTACGGCGTCTACCGTCGCCTCCGCTGCTGCTGATGTTGCCCATGAAGGAGAAAGATGAAAAGGTGAGGTTTTTAGGGAGACCCAGATGATCAAATCTCAGAAAGTTTCTGTTTTGATGGGTGGATCGGTGATTAAAGGTGAAAGCAGAGAGAGAGAGAATATAAATTGGGGGAGAAAGTGGGTAAAGAGATGATGGATGGGGTCCGTTGGCCAAGAAACTCCCTCACCCATGAACTTTGAACACCTTTCCATGGTGTTTTTATCTTACCAAGGAGAGTTTCTCATTATTTTTATTTTCTGTTTCTATTATTACTCATTTGTTTCTAATAATGCTACGTTGAATATATGAAGACTTTAGTTTGAAAACATGACTATTAATTATACCGAATTTTAATCATACTTTGGTTGCGTGACAAAATATAAATATATATATATATATGTGATTACCTGATAGCATTACCATTACGTATATATAGATTATGATTAGTACTCCCTCCGTTCCCTAAAATAAATTTTTCTAAAACTTTTATATTTATTAAAAATATAATAAATATATATGATTATTATTTATTTTCTTATATATTTTTTTATAACTATTCACCAATAAAATTTAATCAATTCAAATATTCACAATTAATATTTCTTAAAAATATATAAAAATATTTTAAAATATATTTTTTTAAAAAAATTATGAAACAAAAATAAAATCTAAAAAATCATATTTTTGGGAACGGAGGGAGTAACTTTTTGTCAATTACATTTAAGAAATCGAAAATCCTAACAATCTACCAAATGTATTTGATCTCATTACTTCAAATGTGATTGCAACAACTTTTGTTGTCAATTTGTTTATTTTTAGAGTTATCTTACGAGTGAAGAAGTTATCATTGCATAGTTTGCATGATTGAGTTCTTTGTGCTTTCTCCATCATGTCTAGTGGTAGACACTGTAAACTTTCTCATTCTAGATTCATATTGCCTAAGATTATAGCAATTGATTGGTTTATATATTGTTAATAAAGTAAACTATACTTTAGTTTATTATTTTTAAGTTATCATAATAGTGCTTTGGGCCAACATAATATTCTTATGGGGTATTTAGTCCGAAAATGAACGAATGGTTTGGAGCTCATATCAAAACTATTTGTCTTTGTATAATGCTTTATCAAGAAATAAAAAAACAATTGGTGTACATTTTGATTTCCTAAAAAAGCTCTTAAAATGTATAATTTCTAAATCGATAAGCTAAATTCAGAACATGGATTCAAAGTTAAGATCACACAACTACAAATAATAAAGATTTTTTTTTTAAAAGAACGACTAAGATCAATTTTAGGAACGCACGAAATGTTTGGCTATGTAATGAATGCTTGATTATTACGTGAAACTGCATGTTGATAACTAATAATTAACTTATAGAAAGATTAACATTGCAAGTCACTTTCCTCATCTTTTATTACATCATAGGACACATTGTTCTACTGACACACTTTTTCCACTAGTTATTGTCATGTTTTAACTAATTTGTTAAGTTTTCATTAGATACCAATCATAAGATTACAACTATTTCCCTTTAGTTATTATCTTTTGGTGGGATTCTCTTTCAACCGTTGATTTTGTTAAAATTTTAATGACTAAGATCTAATTATACACTTATGGAAAAGACATATATCTACTATTCAACAACCACCATCAGATTAACTGCTTGCTTATTTTTTCAACGGTCCAGATTAACTTCTCCATCCAGCTTCTTCTCTCCTTTATGTCAGTTTTTTTCTTTCTTTTTTTGTGTTCATCAGGAAAAAAAAATCTACTAATGAATTCCAAAAAATCAAATTGACAGAAATGAATTTTCATTGAAATTATTGAAGTCTCTACTGTCTCAGATACAATCATCAACGATGACGAGATTTTGCGATGGTTCTGATACAATAAGGATATCCGACTCTATCTACCTCCGGTGAGAGTGAAGACTCCGGTGGTGAAGCTTCATGGCTGCTGTAAAGAAGCTTCTTCTGGACGTGGTACGAGAGCAACTGGTTTTGTAGTGAATAACAAACACGATCAGTCGGAACTGCTCTTGTCTCCTTACGTTGGCGGCTAGGTTAGAACGAAGAGGAAGATGCTTATGATTGATCTCCACCAAATCATTTTTTTTTATTTACACTTTAAATCATTCATATTTAGCTATATTTTAAATTTGACCCCAAATTATTGTAATACATATATTTTTCTTCTTTAATTTGACTACGGACTTTCAAATATGCATTTTACCTTTGTTGTATGCAATAATAATGATTAGTGTGTGTTTTCATGTTAGCTTCATTTTTTAGTTAGCTTAAAATAATTATTGGTTATCGTACACATGTGCACTACTATTTAATGTACACATATACATTACAATACCTTTGTACATATGTACACTACTGTATTTATTGTACACATGTGTCTATTATATATTGTCATGTACATGTACACGATCTAAAAATATTGAATTCTTAACTAAAATAATGTCTATTTATGTCATTATATTCTTCTTATAAAGCTTCCATCTTTAGAACAAGATTGTACTAAAGGGTTTTTGGCTTCTTCGCTTTATATATATAGTTATATACTATGATATTAATCAAGCTTTTCCAAAGATTTTTCTATGGTGTCCATAAAGCTAGGAGACCAAACAATTAAATATACACATGTGTCATCAAGCAAAACTACATGATTTGTTGCTATAAACATTTTGTGAAAATATGCACATGGGTAGTTGGAAACATGTATACATGTTTATAATTTTTTAATCGTATGTATGTTGACAAGTAAAAATTGAAAATATAAAATAAAATATGTAAATCGAGTTGAAGTAAAAATTTAGTGAAAACAATGTGTACTTATGAAATTAATGTACAAAAGTCATTCCTAAACATAAATATACATGTGTACAACTTTTTATCAGTGTACACATATAACTTTGTGCTTGATAGATGGTTGTTACATAGTGAAACTGCAAGAGCATAATAAGTGGGTATTTGCTATTGATCGAGATAGAAGATTTGTATAGACTTGCAATGATTGCAACCTTAATTTATTAACTACATATGATTGTTTGTCGTTACTTGCAATTTTTATTTAACAATTATATCAAACTAGTTATGCATTCTTGTGTTAATAAAGAAAAACATGTTCTTAAGAGATGGAATTCTTGCATCATATGAATATAAAGTAGAATGTGTCATATTATGTGTACACTTCCCACATGGACATCCATGTGTACACCTTATCATGTGTACAATAACCAAAATTTTTGATTCAAATTCAATGTATATGTCTACACATCACATAGCTTAAATAAACATATAGTACACAAAAATTATACATTTGTCATCCTTTCTTATATGTACACAAAGAACACATTTAAAATTCCTCCTACTTCACATTGCATACTTAAAACATTCAAAACATCATTGTGTCATACATATTACATATATACCAAAATAACCATATACACCCAAGTTTTTAGCTTCTGAAATTTTGTTTGTACACATGGACACAATCCACGTGAATACTCACTCTTCGTAAATATACATATACATGCTTGTACATGTGTACACAAAAGTTGGTGTACACTCTATCAAGTTGTACATATGTACATACAAGTTGGTAACCTCTCATTCACTGCTTTCTCCTCCGGTGGAGTCACCTCTGTCAGACAACTGTAAACTTAGCTAACTCGAAAAAAGACGTCAATTGCAACCCTATACCCTAAATCGAATTTACCGCTTTCTCTTCTGGTGGCACCACTTCCATCACTTTCTCTTTCCTCGAGCATTTTTTCTTCGTCATCATCGTCGATTACGCCTGCGTACGTTGCCGTTGATTTTGATTTCGTCTTTCGTCGGTTTACTTCTCCGTCATCCTCTCTCGCAGGAACTGTAATTTTTATTTTTCAATTATAATTAAACAATAAAAAGTTACTTACTTTTTACGGACACAAGATAATTTATCAACTATATTTGACTTTCTATGGGGTCCACCAATGAATCCATGTTTTATTTAAAATACAAAATCTTTAACCAGCTTTTTCTCAGTCTAACTAGCATTAAACGTCCTTTTACATAAATACTCATTTTTTGTTTCACTTTTTACGGAAAAATGTCTGTGTAGCACAATGTGCTCTTCAATGTAAATGAAAGACATAAAGTGATCTTTTATGTTAATAACTCTAACTTATAACCATGATTCATTTACAGCTTACAGGTATATATCAGTTTAATCGAGGTAGTGCGATTCGAAATCGAAAACAAAGAAAGCAAAAAGAGATATAGAATCGTATACCTACCCCACTCGCACACACTTTCTTAAGCAAATAGCGTATATGAATATGTACTATATTATAATAAAGATGTTGTTATCATTACAAAATATAGAGTGGGGATAAAGAATGGAACAAATTGTGCAAGTAAACATTTTCTTAACTACTTGTGAAAGTAAATATTTTTTTATTAAAATATAGCTAAGCATATGATTTTGTCATACTTCATAAATATAATATTACTAAACTTTATCTACGAGGGTTCTCTGATGATGCATGCATCTTTGAACGACACTATTATTTATAGAACAGTGTGGATCACTGTCTGTCTGGATCACTTAATCTCTATATATAATATTGCCTTAGTTGCTCTACCTTGTTTTTATTTGTTTTTGCCGAGATAGAGTATTTTTAAATTCTACTTTGTAAAATCTGATCATCATCAATATGATATTAGCATTCTTAGCCAAAAAAAAATTGTTTTCCTATCCATGCCTTGTCTCCTAGTATATTTGATCCCCTTGCTTTTATTGATTGCATATGAATTTTGTAAGAGTACTTAGAACTGTTAAAGCATGATTATCGGTTGGAGTCGAAGAGAGTTACTAAAAGAGAAAAAATAATAATAATATATAATAATTTATTTACTTTTCATTTATTTGTTAAAAATAAAACCAATGATAAACTGACACATATGTGTGTTTATTTCGAAACCGTATCTTAAAGTAACTGTTTTAGAACCCTTTTCCTTCCTTTTTATTATTTTAATTTTTTTTCTTGTAAAAACTTGTGTTAAGACCTTGCTCGATAATCATGTTCTTAATAATAGCCTTCCAAATAATGTGATTGTAATATGGGTCTAAAGGAGAAAGAATACATGGACTAATCATTAATTCAAATCAAAAAAGTAAGAAGCCCATTTTCGAGCCCATCAAAATTCATAAGCTTCCGATTATGATTAGGTGTGGGTATGCACATGAGGAAACTCATGTAAGCAAACTTCTTGCTAGATGTTCCCGAGTTGCTGTCAATGCTTGAGTATATAATGTCTGCAATTAAGGATGCCCGGTTTTAAGTTTAGCCAAATGCAAAACCGAACTAAATCAAAGACGACTGACTATTAAGGAAGATGTATTATAAGTCATAGAGTGTCATCACCTGTGCAGAGAGTGAATCACTAGCTTCTGTGCTCTGCATTGCTACTTTGCCCGCAATGACGTTAGGGTCCGTTTCAAGAACCACCCTGAAACACATATTCCACAAGCCGTAATCAATCAATAGCTAAACCCAAAGATATCTCAAAAAAGTTGAGTAAATCTTTAACAACCTTAAGAGTTAAAACTCAGCATATCAAAGGCGTGTAGAGATAAAATATTAGACTTGCTGCATACCCGTGATCGACCATTTCATCGAGGCAGAGAAAGATGAGATCCAAGTTCTCAAGGGCTTCCATCTTTTCCACATTGTTCCTGGTAAGGAAAAGAGGATGCAGCAAACTTCAACCGTTGATTACTAAATAAGGGAAAATATTCGATTAATTATCAAGTCTATCTAATACCTTAGAAGAAGTGCAACAACATCAAAAAAACCTTGAAGAACAGAAGACAAGACGAGCTCGTTCTCATTTTCGCCACCAGTAACAAAGAAGTGAAGGTCCTGAGCGAACTTATAGACGATAATATTATTGTCCAACAGTGTGATTTCAGCTGCACATAAATGTTTAAATCCAAACATAACACACATCTATAAACGATCTGAGACAGTATATAGACAAATACACAAAGAAAATGTTTAAATGAATCATATGTGTGTGGTGTTACCTTCAGTGCGAGCATTGGTCTTAGAGGTCTTGGAGAAGACAAGTTTCTCAAAAGTCAACTTGGCAGCATGAGTAGACCAGTCATCGGAGTAATACTTGACAGCCACACGTTTCCCTTCAGAGTCTAGAAGAAGAATGTTCTTTACCAAAGGACATGAATCATATTCCATGTAATATGGACAGTTAATCAGTATTCAAAAACATGTATGGTGAAACTCCTAAAGCTTAGATCAGATACCCAATCATCTTAGCTCCCAACAAAAGGGCACCATATGCTAAGATCCACAGAGCATGATAAAAATGATGGCTTTAACAGATAGAAGAATCACATGATGAGGTATGCACTTACATGAGTCCCGTGAATGCCTGACATTGTTGTTAGGCATGAGTTATCGTCGTCACTATAAACACAAAAAGCAGATGACTTTGAGTGATTACACCAATCAAATCTCCAATTTTGACAACTTTCAATTTAAGGAATCACAAATTGTTGTAAGACTGTGATTTTTTTTTTGAGAAATGGTCCAAGTAAGACCGTGATTTAAGGCTAAGATCATGCAACTATGTAACTTGATAATCGGTGAATACATGAGGACAGGGGCGTCTCTTAGCATAGCCACATAAAGCATGGGTTTTGACCCCCATTTTTAGAGGCTTCCATTTTTTTAGATTTCGTTATAAATTTTTATAATTAATTTTGCCAATTAATTATAGGATTAATTTGTTACTCAGATATTTTTGCCAATTTTGATAACTTATTAGTTTCTTTGCTGAATTTGTTTCACTCTTTTCAGTATTTTTCTCACTTTTTTTTTAAAAAATGATTATATTGTAGAAGTATAATTAATTATAAAAATATTTATTATGTTTAGTTTTTCACCTATTAATGATAACTAGGTGTTTGCCCGCAATTTTGCAGGTAATTATATTATATGAAAAATATATATTATGGTTACATTGTTATAATTTTTAAATAATAATAAAAATTTAAAATTTTAGTTAATTTCAAATAGTTGGATAATCAAAAATTTCATTATATATTTTTAGAAGACCTGTAAAATTTAAAATAGTTCAACAACGTAAATGTTAGTCATTACAAATATTTCTCTTATTGAAAAGTAATATTATATTCAATTCAGATAATTGGTTTTAGAATTACTTAATATTTCAATTTTAACATGTGAAAAAATGAGAATATTCTAACTTTCAAAAATAAAAAGAGAGTTTTTTTATGTAGGACCAATACAATGATCAGATGCATTTATCATAAAAATATTTTGTAAACGTTTTTGTGTGGACTTTAGAAAACATAAAAAGTTCTATCAATTCATTACCTACAAATCTAATTCTTTTATGTAATAATATATAACCATTAAATTTCTTTCAATAAAAAATTAAAGTATTTTATCTAATTATATATAAATAATTGATAAAGAAAAATAAATTGGTAAAACATATATATTATTTCTCCAATTCTATAATTAGTTACTATAAGTCATTATTTGTAATATTACTTGTGTTATTTGGTAATTTATATTAATTAATTAGTTCTATAGTTACTTTTTATTTTTAGATCTAATTAAAATAAATAACTAATAAATGTCAATAACCAATCAAATTATAACTATTTTTTAAAACTTAACATATTGACAATATATAAGAAACAATCACTTAAGTGATTTCTCAATTAATATATAGTATGATTCATCTCCTTAAAACCAAGAATAAATTTAGTTAATGTAAAATTGAAAACATGTATTAGGAAAATGGTACTCTAAGTAATTTCTCTCATAATTTTTTCAAATCACAAATTAAACTTTCTCACTTATTTTTTATTTAATGTTTAACATAAATCTTAAATAGGCTAAACAAATCATTTCTTCTTTTAAAATGTACATATTTTAATTAAATCTAATTAATTAATAAGAAAAAACATTTAAAATTTTAAATAACAAAATGTTGTTATTTTAGGCATATATACTTAATATTAATGTGAGATCCAATATTATATAAAATAAAATATTTTTATTTGTATAAAATTTGTTATAATTTTATTACTGTGTATTTTAAAAGTTTATTATACCGCAAAATATATATCTCATTATTTTAAACAATTTATCTTACTTGCAATTTATATTATATTTTTTATCTTTGACTTTAACAATTGTAGGACATGTCATTTTTATTGATCTTGATTTTATCACAATATTTTAAAAACACATAAAATTAATTAATTCACATTTATAGTAACACAAAAAATACATGTATATTGAAAAAAATATAAAATTAAATACATAAAAATATAAAAGAACCATGAACACAACAAACAAATTTTATTATTTTTTCCTTCTATTTTTTATTTATATCTCCTTTATTTTTTTACTATTCAAAACAAGCATGCTAATTTTATTATAATCAAAGCTATATGAATAATATTACTATAGTATTAACTCTAGGAAAAGTATGTGAAAAATACTTTGATTAATTTAATTTTAAATGGCTTACTATATAATAATTTTGAATGAATAACCATATAGTATAATTTTAAGTGATTTACTATATAATAATTTTAATTTATCTGTTTATATTACTACATTAATTAAATAATATTTTTTGATTAATATAATTTTAAATGACTTACTATATAATTTTATGTTTTAAAATATAAAAATATTTTAATTATTTAAAAGTGATAACTTAACTATGATATCACATTGTCATTGAAAAATAATGAGAATTTTTTAAAATTAAATATTTGACTGTTACGTATTCATTTGAAACGTTTTAGAATATATATATATATATATATACATATATATATATATAGTGAATGAGTGAGTTCAATTAATATTATTAGGTTTACATTAATTAGTTTTCTGAAATCTATAATTTATTGTATTCACTACTAGTATAAATATTTTTTGAGCAACTCTAATATAAATATATTAAAAACCATTTTTATAATTGTTTTTGTAGTGTCATATGTATTTAAATGTATATTACTCAATTAATATAATTTAATCTATGATATTTAATTGTTCCTATAAATAAATTATATTAATTCATCTATATTTATGATGTTTAATTGTATGTTTGAAAACATATATTAGATTAGGTAATTCTAGGGTTAGTTTCCTTTTAAAAACTTTAATTAAATAAATAAAAATTAAAAATCATCAACTAATTAAATTATCTATTCTATTAAAATAGAGTCATTATTTTATATACCATAAAAAAATCTATGTTAAACCAATAACTAGAAATCTAAAAAAATATTTTAAATTTATTCATATATGATATGTTCCTAACAGAAACAATACAAATCTAGCAGGAAAATTTGCGGTAAAAACCAAATACATTTCTATTATGCAATTTCTGTTTTTTAATCATATTTATTTTAGGCCAGATTTTATGTATATTTGGATAGTTAACTTTGAAATTAAATAGTACAGCCCAATTATTTTTATAATTATTTGAAAATTATATTTTAGTTTTGTGTTTTTTTGTTTTTACTATAAAAATTAAAAAATGATAAAACCAATAAATAAAATAAAATAAGTGATGAAAATATTAATAATACAATTTCATTGTAAATAAATTTCTATATATATATAAAATTTTCAAAATAATAGTTGTAGATAAATTAAAATCTGTTATAATATATAGATATATATATATATTTTTTTAAAATTTATTTATATTTTTAATATTATTTTTAAAACAAATATATATCTGCAGGAACGTGCGAGTTCTAGTAACAATTAATTGAAAATATCTCATGTAAGCGACACATCACCTGAAATCACTATAGTGTGTGTCTCCTCCACTAAACAGACTCGCAGCAGCCCACTGACCAAACCACTATAGTGTGTGTCTCCTCCACTACCAGATCTGAACCTCTTCCCTTTTCTTCCTTGAAACATCATCATCCATGGCTTCCTCTGATTTCGATGGAATCCTCCTGGGAATGGGAAACCCACTCCTCGACGTCTCTGCCGTCGTCGACCAAGAGTTTCTCAACAAGTAAGCAAGCAAACCTCAGATCAGATCCATCTCTTCCAGATTCTTCTCCTTTGGATCTGGATTGTTCTTTTTTTTCTTATTTTAAATGGTTTCCTCTGTAATCCTGTGACAGATACGACATCAAGTTGAACAATGCGATTCTCGCCGAGGACAAGCATTTGCCCATGTAAGTAAAGATCATCACTTTTTCTTAAATCCAAGTGAATCTTGTAGCCTTTTTGATTAAGTTTTTTTCTGTAATCTGTTGTTGATGTGTAAATGGATTTTGATGTTACAAGTTGAGTTGTATACAAGTTTTTAATGTTATTTGTCCTTAGTCTTTGAATGATTAAAGAAAAAAAGAAGCAAGCTTGTGATTTTTTATAATGAGACTGTGATTCTGTTTCTTCACCAACCTTATTGTTGCTAAGCATTTACTTACACGACATTTTTTTTAATTAGGTACGATGAAATGAGCCAGAAGTTCAATGTCGAATACATTGCTGGAGGTAATTATTATTAGTTCTTTTTTTTTTTTTTGACACTTGGGTGTTTATGTGATTCTGATTTTATTTTCAGGTGCGACACAGAACTCAATCAAAGTGGCCCAGGTAAAATGATGGTTAAGTCCTTATTTCTCATTTACTACTACTTTGCTAAATGAATGATACCACACTACAGTGGATGCTTCAAGTCCCTGGGGCAACCAGTTACATGGGATCCATTGGAAAGGACAAATACGGTGAGGCAATGAAGAAGGATGCCACTGCAGCTGGTGTCAATGTGAGTGTTTATCATCTATTGGTGTTAAGTGTTAACTTGGTTCTGCTTTTTATTTTGCTGCTGTTGTGTTCAATATGCAGGTCCACTATTACGAAGATGAGTCAACAGGTACTGGAACTTGCGGTGTCTGCGTTGTTGGTGGAGAAAGGTCAGTCTCTGCTCTCTATCTCTGCTTATGATTATTATTAACTTGAAAAGATCTTCTTCTGTTGACTTATATTGAGGCAATGTTTCCCTTTTTTTGCAGGTCTCTTATTGCTAATCTTTCTGCTGCAAATTGCTACAAGGTTGAACATCTAAAAAAGCCTGAGAACTGGGCTCTAGGTACATAAACTCATCTTGAGGTTTTGAACTCTGACATTGAACAGTTTCACCAACATGTTTTCTTTCTTTGACAGTTGAGAAGGCCAAGTTCTACTACATTGCTGGATTCTTCCTCACTGTATCACCAGAATCCATTCAGTTGGTACGTGAGCATGCCGCTGCTAACAACAAGGTAAAACATAGATATAATCCCTTCACGAAAACCTTGTTCAATATGAAAGATCTCTGATGATGGATGCTCACATAACTGGCAGGTGTTCACCATGAACCTTTCTGCTCCATTCATTTGTGAATTCTTCAAAGACGTTCAGGAGAAATGCCTGCCGTAAGCATTACCCAAAATTTTTATTATATCTTATGGTTTCCTAAAGCAAGACTATGCATGTGATTCTGATATCTTGCTCGGACCAGGTACATGGACTATGTTTTTGGCAATGAGACTGAGGCAAGAACCTTCTCCAGGGTTCACGGCTGGGAGGTAACATCCATAGTTTCACCTTTTTTTTGTTTTTGTTTTAACAAAGACAGTGTTGTTGCTAATCTTTTTGGTTGTGTTTTATACAGACCGATGATGTTGAGCAAATAGCCATCAAGATCTCCCAGTTGCCTAAAGCCACTGGAACATACAAGAGGACTACTGTGATTACACAAGGCGCAGATCCAGTTGTTGTCGCCGAGGATGGAAAGGTGAAGAAGTACCCAGTCATCCCTCTCCCTAAGGAGAAGCTCGTTGACACAAACGGTGCAGGTACTTGATAAGAACCTAGCTCTCTTACTAACTCCCACAAGTTTTAGTCTGGTACGAATACTCCTAGGCTACCGCTAGATACAGTAGAAGCTAAGACTTTGAACACCACAAACAAACCCCTTGGCAAAGTTGTAATAACAAGATCATCTTCATACATTTGGTTTGACCACTTTTTATTTGTGGTTCAATAGGTGATGCGTTTGTGGGAGGGTTTCTTTCGCAGCTGGTGCACGGAAAGGCTATTGAGGAGTGCGTGAGGGCGGGATGCTACGCTTCAAACGTAGTGATACAGAGATCTGGCTGCACTTACCCTGAGAAACCAGACTTCAACTAAAGCTCAAAGTCTCTCCAAGCATACTACTATTATCCCAAATAAACATCACCATTGTTGCTTGTATCACCTTTTGAGGCGTTGAATTATTACATGTCCTGTTTTTTTCTTTTTTTAATACAAAAACCATTTGTGAAGTGTTGTTTTTGGCTTGTTTTGTTATTATTTATTTTAATAGTACTTTATGCAAGAAAGCATTGAAAGATATTCAAAGACCTCCTTATTTGTTGGCTTGTCTAACATCTATTTTCTATAGTGGAGCTGTTGTAGTTCCATTAGCAACTTTTTTTGACCTAGTTTTTAGTTTTTTTCCAAGGTCTTAAAATTTCTCAGGATTTAATTGTTGTAATCCTGATCTTTTCATTTTTAAATGATACTCCCTCTTCCCTCTGTATCATTTTAAGTGGGTTTTAAGTTTTTTTCACCAAGATTAAGAAAATACTAAATTTTATGTAATTTATTGTGGTTACATAAAAATAACATTAAATAACACTAGTTCAACCAATAGAAATAATATACAATATTTTGTGATTGGACTCACATTTCAAATAACAATAAATTTTATCTTGAAAAATGAAAACATCACTTATTTTGAAACAAAACTAAAATCCTTAAAAACCACTTAATTTGATACAGAGGGAGTATTAACTACTCCCTCTGTTTTATATTAAATGTCATTTTATCATTTTTTTCTTGTTATATAAAGAGTGTCGTTTTACTATTTCAATGCAATTTATACTTACTTTCAGCTCAGTATTAATTATAAAATGCATTAATTTTGTAAATAAAATTATTTATCTAAAATGTTATTGATTAAATAAATAACATTAATGCAAACATAAATGCATTTCAATCAGTTTCTTAATGTGTGAAAAATGTGTAAGTGACACTTTTTGTGAAACGGAAGGAGTATTTAGCAAAAAAAAAAAAAAAAATTAGAGAAAATAAATATCATTACGATTATACGATACTAGGCTGAGTGATATAAAATATTGTTCATGGCATGTTGCATCTTCGTTTAAAATGCGTACCAGTTGTAAGTAAGTAAGTTTATGGCATTGTTCATGGCATGTTGCATCTTCATTTAAAATGCGTTCCACCAAAGCCAAAGCTTCAGTTACTTTAAAGTTTGTATTGAAATACTTAGGTTCTGTAAATTTTAAGTTGTATGATTAGTTTCATATATTTTTAAGGGAAATAACTCATGATCTCAGTTCCGGTTTATCTTTTACAATTATCATGGGCTTAGTCAACATTCTATAGTTTCTTTTTGTTATTGTAGTGGAAGACCATTTCATAATTTGTCTCTTTATTCGAGTTCAGGTTGTCTTAGTTAACCAATTTTATTGGATGGTTACTGTATATGCTAAGCAAAGTTCGTATAACCTCATTTTACGTCGGTGCATAGAACTAATTCTATAGAATAAAATGATGGGATAATTGAATAGGACAGCTTTGTCTAGTTTTGGGATGTTTCTCATCATGTAGGGTAGGAGTTGGACCAATCTGACTCGTTAAAGTCTGCTTACTTTGACCTTTTGAGTATCTGAATAACTTTGACTTTTATACATTCTTTTTCTTTCTAGAAACTGCATGTGTATCATCTAATGGTGTGTGAAGTTGCGATATTTTGAGGTAAAGCTGTATCAGGTCGAATACAATGTTCAAACTTTAGTGTAAGCAAGTAACTAAGTAAGCAACACGACAGTTGTTGTGTTACTAGAAAAATAAGTTAAGTTACCAAGGTTTAAGGTTGCCTAACAAGTGGTTCAATTAATCAAACCAATTTTAAGAAATCGATAGATCAATCGAAAACCGAAACCGATGATTTCTTTTTAATTGATATTCTTTTTTGTGTGAAAATGTTAAATTTTGTCATTAAGTTTATGTAATCAAGGTTCCAGGAAGATTTGGGAGAAATCTCCTTGGTGACTCCCAGGTTCCCTTTCACTAACTTCCCCATTGCAAATCTCATGATAATTTACTATAAACTACTCTCTCCGTATCACATATTAAAAGATAAAAAAATTGTTATAAAATAATTGATTTTCACTATTTTAAATAAAAATTTAATATTATTTAAATTTTGTGATTAATTAAAAATAATCTATTTTTTGTTTTATTAGGTTGAACATGTTTCATTTGATGATATTTTATGTAACCTTAAATTATATGAAAGTTTGTATTGTATTAATCTATGTGAAAAAACTTTATACATAACTTATATTGAAACATATGGAGTATTAGTATAAGTAAGATTAATATAGAACCATGCTTAATGGCATAAAACAATAAAAATAATTAATTCTATATTAATTTGACATTTGAATCTCATAGCATACAATTTCTTTCAAAATATATCTTATAAAAGCTCTAACATGTTCAGTTGTCTGTCACTGATCATATACCTTATGGTTCAAATTATGTGTTGTAGTTCTTTCACCATCGTCTCTTCTGATTTTATTAAATTCTAATCAACATATAGAGTACATACTTAAAATCAAATGTAGATGCAACAACGATGTTGAAATATAAGATAAAGAAACAGTAAATTATATCAACAAAGTTACTCCAGAACATATCAACTACCAAACCACACACTTTACTAGTTAAATAAAATCATAATACAAAAAAGAATATGATCAAATTCACTGATTTTTTCGCTACTTTTTCAAACAACTTACCTTTGAAAATGTCAAAGAAAAAGAAAACGTTTTTCCACAATTTTCTTATAAATAATATATTCTTTTTAGAACCATTATACAATTACAATCATTTTATTCTCAACTGTCCAATTAAATTATTTATTTTGCTGACTTGGCTATTATCTGCAAAGACTTTTGTTTTTGCCGTGTGACGTCGTCTTCAACTTCTTATTCCTTCTCTTTCTTCCATGCTTCTCTTCTTAAAAACACTCTGCATATCTTCTCTCAAATCCACGATCTCTTTCTATCATAACCCATTTCAAATAATCATATAACCATCTCTCCTTTCTCACGTCGAACTTCATCTTCTTCTGACAAAATTTTAATCTTTCTGTTTACAAAGTAACTTTCAAAGGTGAGTTGTAATCATCTTCTAGCTATGTATAAGCTGTTTTGTTTTAGAGTAAAGGAACTAAATTTCGAAAATTCTATTACTTCTAGCTTCGAGATCTAACAAATACTCTGTTAAGTACTTGTGCAAAGGCTTTAACTTTGTTTGTTAACGAACTTAACTGTTTTGGTTGCTTATGACAAGAGTTTTGTTTATGTCTCTGTAGTAGAGAAACCTCGGTGGTATTATCTTTTCTCGACAATGAAGTGTTTCATGTTCTCTGGTGGTGACAAGAAAGACGAACACAAGAACCTCTCATTGACCTCTAACCTCTCCGACCGCGACATAAACCGAAGCGGGTCAGATTTCAACTCTCGAGATGCCTCTGGAACTAGCACGGAGTCGTCCATGGGGAGGAAGAACTCGTACCCTACAATGTCTACTAGAGCAAGTAATCTCAGAGAGTTCAGCGTTACTGATCTCAAGTCTGCAACTAAGAACTTTAGCCGTTCTGTTATGATTGGTGAAGGCGGGTTCGGTTGTGTCTTCAGGGGAACAGTGAGGGACTTGGATGATCCGTCAGTTAAAATCGAAGTCGCAGTTAAGCAGCTCGGTAAAAGAGGGTTGCAGGCAAGTCTCTAGTCTTTGTTCTCATGCTTTATCAGTTATGTATAATACCGTTAGGATAAATAGATAAATAGAGATAAATAGATAAATAGACTTAATATGAACTATGAAGACTTTTGGAGAAAGGTTTCTCGAGAACCGTAAGAGATTAATCATAAAGTGGACAATATCATAATAATCGAAGAGATTCATCTGGTGATGGACATCATGCTCTAGTAGAACGTAAAACATGCATTTGGTCTGTCACATAATGTTCTATTATCTCATTTCTTGGTTTCTTGCAAGAAATGGCTTACAAAAATCTAATATATATATATATATATATATATATATATATATATATATATAGTCCAACTCCACTAATTCTACTAAATATAAAATATGAAGATTTTTGAAAAGAAGTTTCCCTGATAATTGTGAAAGCTTAATTCTAAAATGGACAATATTATACTAATCAAAAGTTCTAGTAGAGGGTAGATAATGCATTTGGTCTGTCACAACATATATGTGTAATGTTCTATTATCTCATTTCTTGGTTTTCTTGCAGGGGCACAAGGAATGGGTCACGGAAGTGAACTTTCTTGGTGTGGTTGAGCATTCAAACTTGGTGAAGTTGCTTGGTTATTGTGCAGAAGATGATGAACGTGGGATCCAACGTCTTTTGGTATATGAATACATGCCAAACCGAAGCGTTGAGTTCCACTTATCCCCTCGATCACTCACAGTCCTTACTTGGGATCTAAGGTTGAGAATCGCGCAAGATGCAGCTCGTGGCTTAACATACTTGCACGAACAAATGGAGTTTCAGGTAATGTCATGACTCTGCGCTACTACACTATGATTTGAACCCATCTCATGACTTTGATCTCTATTGTTTTTACAGATAATATTCAGAGACTTTAAGTCCTCGAACATTCTTTTGGATGAGGACTGGAAAGCAAAGCTCTCTGACTTCGGCTTGGCTCGTTTAGGTCCATCTGAAGGACTAACTCATGTTACTACTGATGTAAGTTCACTTCTTTAGATTTGAGTAACATCTATGTTTTTTTATAACTGGTTACTTCCTCTTTGTTAGGTTGTTGGTACAATGGGTTATGCAGCTCCCGAATACATTAAAACGGGTCGTCTCACATCCAAAAGCGATGTGTGGGGTTATGGTGTGTTCATCTACGAGCTTATCACAGGGAGGAGACCAGTCGACAGGAACAAACCTAAGGGAGAGCAGAAGCTTCTAGAATGGGTGAGACCTTATCTATCAGACACCAAGAAGTTCAAGCTCATAATAGACCCGAGACTTGAAGGGAAGTACACTCTGAAAACTGTTCAGAAGCTATCAGTTGTGGCCAACAGATGTTTGGTTAGGAACCCAAAGGCACGTCCCAAGATGAGTGAAGTGTTGGAGATGGTGACCAAGATTGTGGAAGCACCTTCAGGGAGTGGTACTAGCCCACAGCTAGTTCCTCTGAAGAGTTTAGAGACTTCTAGAGATGTGGGAGGAAAGAAGAAGAGGGTGTTGGAGACGAGGAACAATGGTGGAGGAGGAGGTGAAGGAGGTTGGTTTGGTAAGTTATGGAACCCAAAGACAGTAAGAGCTTGTTGATTGCTTAAGAGCCAACCTCTTGTTACAAAAAGAAAAGCCTCAAGGGGAGATCATGATCTTAGCTTATATACATATATACAGTATTTATAAATGAAGATTTTGAATGATGCTAAATGTTATAGTTTGATGTTTGTATCATTGTAACCACAACTGAGTTGCCAAGATATTTTATATAGCTTATCAGGACTCAGGAGTTTTGTTCCAAAAAACTGATGCTTTCGTGTATGTAAAGTATGTGTCAAAGTAAGGTATTGTGGTTAAGTATCTTATATTCCTACCTAGTGTTCTAAGAATAGGTATTGACGTCAAATCGGTTATATCTGAAAGATTTTTTTTTACTGATTAATGCGATTCAAACCGGCATAAACAACGCATATATACAATTTGGTTATAGTCGAATCAATTTTAAAAAATGATTAATACGATTCAAATCGGTTAAAATTAGTCTAAATTGATTTAAATTAGTATAAATCTATTTAATCAATCAATATTATTAATGTAAATTCATAAATTTGTCTAACATTTTTGTATATCTAATTTTTATAACTCATTGAAATAATTTTATAACTAGACATAAATTTTAAAATATTTCATATAAATATAAAATATGTTTAGACTTGACTACATTCCAAATAATCTGAAATAATTCCGATAATCAGAATCGTTAATTTTCTATAAATTGCCTAGTTACCATCTAACGATTTATTGAACATTGTTTTATGTATAAAACGTGAGTTGTTACTTACATAACATAATTAGGGTACAAGTTCGGGGAAGAAAGGAAATACCAGGGGTCGGTTGTGATATTCTAGAAAGATTAGAAAAAGGAAAAAATAGAAAAAAGAAAAAAGGAAAATAAGTTCTATCTTTTCCAACAAGAAACATAGAGATATAATCTGCGACGATCTCTCTGCTCTTTCAGATCCCATTATTATCACAATCCCCTCCTCTCTCAGTCAGATTACCCTAAAGCTCTCAACTTTCTGAGAAAATCGATTCCATCATGTCGAACCCAGCTGAATCTTCAGACTCGTAAGTACCCAGATCTCCGATTTTGATTTTCACGATTCCGATCTGTTTCGATTTCGCGATTAGGGTTTTGATTGATCTAGTGTATAAAGTTCAAAGCTTAATCCTTTTCTTCTTGTGTTGTTTACAGGAAATCGAAGAAAGATTTCAGTACTGCTATTCTGGAGAGGAAGAAGTCTCCCAACAGACTTGTCGTTGATGAGGCCATCAACGATGATAACTCCGTCGTTTCTCTCCACCCTGCTACCATGGAGAAGCTCCAGCTCTTCCGTGGTGATACCATTCTCATCAAGGTTGGTTCTTTTTCCTTCTCTTTTCACTCTATTGAAGGGACATAGATTAGGGTTTTGTAGACTTGCTTTTTGATTATGGAATTCTAGTATTGTTCTGATGCTGTCTCGATGGCTTGTTGTGAATTCTTATTTGTTTTTTTGGTTTTGGTATTTCAGGGTAAGAAAAGGAAGGACACTGTTTGCATTGCTCTTGCTGATGAATCATGTGAGGAGCCAAAGATCAGGATGAACAAAGTAGTCAGGTCTAACTTGAGGGTTAGACTTGGAGATGTTATCTCTGTTCACCAGTGCCCTGACGTCAAGTATGGGAAGCGTGTGCACATCTTGCCTGTTGATGATACCGTTGAAGGAGTTACTGGAAACCTCTTTGATGCTTACCTGAAACGTAAGTTGTCTTTTTTTTTTTTTGTTATCAGTTGAGATATTGTTTACATGTATGGATTGATTTTCTGATTACAATTTGATTTTGTTTTCATCAGCTTATTTCCTGGAGGCATACCGTCCGGTCAGGAAGGGAGATCTCTTCCTAGTCAGAGGAGGAATGAGGAGTGTGGAGTTCAAAGTTATAGAGACAGATCCTGCTGAGTACTGTGTGGTTGCTCCGGACACTGAGATTTTCTGTGAGGGTGAGCCAGTCAAGAGAGAGGATGAAGAAAGGCTAGATGAAGTGGGTTATGATGATGTTGGTGGTGTCAGGAAACAGATGGCTCAGATCAGGGAGCTTGTTGAGCTTCCATTGAGGCATCCACAGCTGTTCAAGTCGATTGGTGTTAAGCCACCGAAGGGAATTCTTCTTTACGGACCACCTGGGTCTGGAAAGACTTTGATTGCTCGTGCTGTGGCTAATGAAACTGGTGCCTTTTTCTTCTGTATCAATGGTCCTGAGATCATGTCCAAGCTGGCTGGTGAGAGTGAGAGCAACCTCAGGAAAGCATTTGAGGAGGCTGAGAAAAACGCACCCTCGATCATATTTATTGATGAGATTGACTCTATTGCACCGAAAAGAGAGAAGACTAATGGAGAGGTGGAAAGGAGGATTGTGTCTCAGCTCCTTACGCTAATGGATGGGCTTAAATCTCGTGCTCATGTTATTGTCATGGGAGCAACCAATCGCCCCAACAGTATCGATCCTGCTTTGAGAAGGTTTGGAAGATTTGATAGGGAGATTGATATTGGTGTTCCTGACGAAATTGGACGTCTTGAAGTTCTCAGGATCCACACAAAGAACATGAAGCTTGCTGAAGATGTAAATTTCTGATTCTAGCTTTGCCTGCGTTTGTTAACTTTAAAGAACATGAATCTTACTAAATATTTTTTTGTTGTGTTTTGTTTCAGGTGGATCTAGAGAGGATCTCGAAGGACACACATGGTTATGTTGGTGCTGATCTTGCAGCTCTGTGCACAGAAGCTGCCCTGCAATGCATCAGGGAGAAGATGGATGTGATTGATTTGGAAGATGACTCCATAGATGCTGAAATCCTCAACTCCATGGCAGTGACCAATGAACACTTCCACACTGCTCTCGGCAACAGCAACCCATCTGCACTTCGTGAAACTGTGAGTATTACTGCCCTTAGAACGAGATCAAAACCTTTAGTTTCACTCAAATCTCATTCCAAACTTTCTTCGTTTTGCAGGTTGTGGAGGTTCCTAATGTTTCTTGGGATGACATTGGAGGTCTTGAGAATGTCAAGAGAGAGCTCCAGGAGGTAAAATTGCTCTATTCATTCTTGCTTGGATTTTTCTGTTAATTATAAGCTAAGCTTATCCTCTGTGATTGTTTTAAATGCAGACTGTTCAATACCCTGTGGAGCACCCAGAGAAGTTTGAGAAGTTCGGTATGTCTCCATCAAAGGGAGTCCTTTTCTACGGTCCTCCTGGTTGTGGTAAAACCCTTTTGGCCAAAGCTATAGCCAACGAGTGCCAAGCCAACTTCATCAGTGTCAAAGGTCCTGAGCTCCTCACTATGTGGTTTGGTGAGAGTGAAGCCAATGTCCGTGAAATCTTTGACAAGGCCCGTCAGTCTGCTCCATGTGTTCTCTTCTTTGATGAGCTCGACTCCATTGCGACTCAGAGAGGAGGTGGAGGCGGAGGTGATGCTGGCGGTGCAGCAGATAGAGTCCTGAACCAGCTTTTGACCGAGATGGATGGAATGAACGCCAAGAAAACCGTCTTCATCATCGGAGCAACCAACAGACCCGACATTATTGATTCTGCTCTTCTCCGTCCAGGAAGGCTCGACCAGCTCATTTACATTCCACTGCCAGACGAGGATTCACGTCTCAATATCTTCAAGGCCTGCTTGAGGAAATCACCTGTTGCCAAGGATGTAGACATCAACGCTCTCGCTAAGTACACACAGGGATTCAGTGGTGCTGATATCACTGAGATTTGCCAGAGGGCTTGCAAATACGCCATCAGAGAAAACATTGAGAAGGTGCGTTGTAACTCTCTAAAGGTTGAGATTGCTGTTGAGTCTCCTAGTTGCTGAATTTTAGTTTTGTTGCAGGACATTGAAAAGGAGAAGAGGAGGAGCGAGAACCCAGAGGCCATGGAGGAAGATGGAGTGGATGAAGTATCAGAGATCAAAGCTGCACACTTTGAAGAGTCGATGAAGTATGCTCGCAGGAGTGTGAGTGATGCAGACATCAGGAAGTACCAAGCGTTTGCTCAGACGCTGCAGCAGTCTAGAGGGTTTGGTTCTGAGTTCAGGTTTGAGACTAATGCTGGTTCAGGTGCAACCACTGGAGTCGCTGATCCTTTTGCCACCTCGGCAGCTGCTGCTGCGGACGATGATGATCTCTACAACTAAGAGATCCATATGATCATCTTCTTTATTTTTATGTTCTCAATCGAATTCTATCATCTTTTGGAAGACTGGGAAAGTGATACTGATCCTTTTATTAGTGTTTTTTCTAAAGTTAATCAGAATCGTTTGTTTGACATTTTAATCAATGTTCTTTGTTATATTTGCCGACTCAATCTCTCACATGTCTTATTTTTAATATATCTTCTTGATCTCTAAATCTCTCGCATATCTCAATTTTGTTTATTCTCAACCTTTAATACCCAGAAGTCTTTTTACTATCACTTATCTCTTCGAACGTCTTAAGATCTTCATACTCAATTTCAGGTTCTCCTTCGAGTTCTTCACCATCCAACAAATCTGTTCTTGTTGCACATTTAGGTTGAACAATATAATTGCAACCCTTCACGCAAGAGTACCCCCCATAGTTTTTGTCAATTATTCTGCGACAAACTCCACAAGCCCAATCATTGTTAGGAATAGGAAGACTCTGAGTGAAAGAGAGACGGTGCTCATGATGGGAATCATGGGATAATCTGATTGTGGTTGGTATGTAGAGACACATCTTATGAACGATGAAATCGCATTGGCAACATATGTACATGAACCACTTGTCATCACCCAACTCACAAATATCGCAAACCAGAGAGTTTTTTCTAGGAAAGTAGATGAGGGTATGTTCATGTCTTTTTGAGGTGGACATTCAATACATTCTTTGTGGTAGGATAGGCAACATGTGTCAAAACTTTGTTTCTTTCTCAAGAGAAAACAAAAACTTAAACAAAACTAAGATATGCATATAGATACTTTCCCCTCTTTACACTTTTTCTTTGTTAGTATCATGTAATTGTAATATATACATATAATAAATATTCTAATTTCAAGAATAGACGATTAGAATAAACAAAACACTTGAGGCAATGAAGAAGCTTCATGAAGAGGGGATCTCACACAATGTTTTGTTTGAAATGTATTATATTCTTACTGTAATCATGTATTGGGCTGGTCTCTGTACCTCTGTTTTGGCCCATGAGGCTTAATAAAAATAAGTTGACCAAAAAAAAATTGAGTGTACTTATACGGCGACGTTTACTTGTTATTATTAATAAACGGCGGTGGAGAGAGAGAGAGCGAGAGAAAGAGGTTGACTACGACAATGGCGGTTCCGAGGGTAGACAATGGTGGTTTGATGGAAGAAGACGATGTTGACGGAGATAACGCTCCTTTCGAGCAAAACGGTGTTGACTACGAAAGCGACCACGAACTCTCCTCAAACCTCCGTGACTTGGCCGCCGCAGCTCAGTCCGGCGACGTCGTCGCCTTGCGCACCGCCATTGGTACTACTTCCTTTCTTAGGGTTTTTGGTCAGCCTTAGTAGTTTCAGTTTCAACTTCAGTTGCGTTTTGCTTGATTAGGATGTAAAGCTTAAAGCTTTTTTAATGGAACCAATAGATTTGCCCACCAGAGCTTGAATTAGCTGTCTTGATAGAATTTTACCCAAAATTAAGACCTAAGCTATCTATCTTCCCACACCATTACAAAGGATACTTCTGCTTAGATCTTTTTTGTCTCATGTTTTTTCTCTTCCTCTTAAGCCTCCTCAAGAGCTTCTTCTTCCATCTGACTCCCATATTAGTAAACCTCACTGGTCTGTTTGTTTGGTTAGTTTCACTTAGGACGGAGAAGACAAGTATAGATGTATTTTGTCTATCTTTATTTTGTTGCTTGAGGCTGTGTTATGGAGATGACAAAAGATATGCATTCTCTTATTTGTTGATGAAAAGTTGGATAAGATTCTACTGGTAGACAAGTAAAGTTATCAGATTTGCATCTTGATTTGCTGATTTGTTCCTAATTCGTGAAACTGCTAGCGGTAGGACGGACTGTGCTGATAAAAAAATATATGCTTCCTTTATCTGTGATTTGCTAATCTCTGTGTCTTTGAATTTGATAGACAGTTTGAATGGGAGAGTGGATGAGCCACTTGAGGATAATGACTCGGCACTTCACCTGGCGTGTCTATATGGTCACCTCCCTTGCGTTCAGGTTACTTTTGCTGCTTGCTGCTTTGTCATTTTGATTTAACTTAATCATTAATCGGTTATTCGGTATTTTACTGCAGCTTCTCCTGGAAAGAGGAGCTAATATGGAGGTCAAAGATGAAGATGAAGCTATTCCTCTACATGATGCTTGTGCTGGAGGTATAGTTTGTCATGACCCCTTATTGGCATT
The DNA here is from genome assembly GCA_012274485.2 of Sinapis alba. Lineage (NCBI taxonomy): Eukaryota > Viridiplantae > Streptophyta > Magnoliopsida > Brassicales > Brassicaceae > Sinapis > Sinapis alba. Next base: position 58,000 of record MU106180.1, on the reverse strand, counting down.
TCTTCCTCATGGCATGATCAGGTTCCATAGCTTATTATATTGTGTTGAACTTTGGGCTCACAGGATACTTGGGAATAGTAGAGCTTCTTTTCAGCCAAGCTAGTGGTCCTGAATGTGTGAAGAGAATGATTGAAACAGTCGATATAGAAGGTGACACTGTAAGTATTCATTCTCCATCTTCAAATGAACCATTCTCTCTTAAAACTAGTAATGACAAAGTGTTTCTTGTTGACAGCCTCTGCATCATGCAGCGAGAGGTGAGCATTTGGATGTGATTAGGTTTTTGCTATGTTCAGGGGCTTCACCAACGATTAAAAACTCCTATGGGAAGGTAACATAAAAAACAACGTTTCCTTCACCTTTGGCCTTTGAAGTATTCATTAGTAACTGATAACAATGGTGTGGCTATGCAGACACCAGGTGAATTAGCTGATATCAACACTGATGCCTGGAGGATTCTCGAAGTTGCGATTGGTGGTGGTGACTCAATAATCTCCTAAGGGAAGACTTTTAAAAATGTTTTTGATAGCTTAATCCTTATTTTTGGTTGTTCTTATACAAAAAGGATTATATAATTTGTTGAGTTAATTTTCAAAATTTATAAATGAATGAACAAAGGACTTATTAATCTCTTAATTCAACAAGGACGAAATTGAACAATTGGATAAGTTGTGGGGGTTAAAGTGTAAAGAATCCATAAATAAAGAGTAAAACATCGAAAATAATAATAAAAATATGATCCACCCTCCACTTTCAGCACTAAGAATCAAGCAAGTCCTCTGCTTTTGCAATTATCTCTCTGGCGAGAAGAGATTCTCCGGGGAAAACAAGCTTAGCTTGGTCTTAGAGTTTGAGGAACAAACAAGTGTTTACTGTGATCTTCTTCGATGGCGGTTGCGCCGGCGAGAGCTCGTTCAGACTATGATTACCTCATCAAGCTCCTCCTCATCGGTGATAGCGGTAAGTCTCGTATAAAGTTGATGAACGAAAGATTTGATATTAAAGTTGTAAGCTTCTATCATTTTCAGGTGTGGGAAAGAGTTGCTTGTTACTGCGTTTCTCGGATGATACTTTCAACACAAGTTTCATTACAACCATTGGGTTTGTCTTTTGTCTCATTTCTTGTGTGTGTCTGTGTTTGGTCTTGAAAACCTTTTGTCTTAATTCCTTCTTTTTTATTTTTGTTCCTTCTCCAGAATCGATTTCAAGATAAGAACAGTTGAACTTGATGGGAAGCGTATCAAATTGCAGATATGGGACACCGCTGGACAAGAACGTTTCAGAACTATAACTACAGGTGATAGTATAGAACTGTTGATTTCTTTGTAGATGATGATTACTCAAACCTTCCAGGAAATGTCATAACTTTAGAAAGTGAGTTTGTTTGTTATTCACGTTCCCAGATGGTTCACTTTTTCTTTTCTTTTTCTTTGCAGCGTATTACAGAGGAGCAATGGGTATATTACTCGTTTACGATGTAACAGATGAGTCATCCTTCAACAGTATGTCACTCACTGGCTATTCTTTTTTTTTGTGTGTGAGTGAGTGAACAATGTTTAAAAGACACGTGTGGGAAGTGGGAACTAACGCGAATTGTTTTTTCTCCAGACATTAGGAACTGGATGAAGAATATTGAGCAAAATGCTTCAGATAGTGTCAACAAAATATTGGTTGGTAACAAAGCCGATATGGACGAAAGCAAAAGGGTAAGTTCCTTTTCTCTGTGCTCTGTTCATGATCTTGCTTGACCATCTCTTTGTATACTAATGCTGCATCTTCTTCTTCTACAGGCTGTCCCAACATCAAAGGGTCAAGCTCTTGCTGATGAGTATGGAATCAAATTCTTTGAAACGGTGAGCTAGAATATGTATGTAACTTTTTCTGTTTTAAAAGATTCATTTTCTTAAACTGCATTGATTGGAAAACTGTTGCAGAGTGCAAAAACAAACCAGAATGTTGAGCAAGTTTTCTTTTCTATGGCGAAAGACATTAAAAAAAGACTCACAGAAAGCGATTCAAAAGCCGAGGTAAAGGAACCACATGGAAGATCTACTACTTACTCCATGCTAGGATTATGAAACTGACTATATGTTGCTGAGGAAAATGTCTTACTGTTTTTGTTGCGTTGCAGCCCCAAGGGATGAAGATCACTAAACAAGATGCTAACAAAGCCTCTACAAATGAGAAATCAGCTTGCTGCAGTTATGTTTAGAAGTTCCATCATGGACCGGTTTTCTAATCTCTTCTCCTTATCATTTTAGAGATATTCCTTAGTTCTTATTGTTATTGTCACTTTAGAACGAGTAGGTGAGAAACTTCCATTGATGGGCTGTGATCTTATGTGTCTATCTTGCTATCTCCATGGCCAAACGGTAGACAATGTTTTAAGTGTTACAAAGACCTTGAGTTGTACTGTGGTGTTGTACTGTGTTTAACATAACTGTACTCTTCTCTCTGTCCATTTCTCTATGAGTTGTTGTTCTTCTGTGGAAACACATTCTTGATGAACTCAAGAATCAACAGCGTAGGGAGTAGGATGTAGGATCAACAGCTGAGATCGAACGAGAATCAAAATGAAGAGATTTGTAGGCATGCATGCTCGATCTTCTTGGTCATCTTGTACTCTTGTAAGATGTCTATAATGCCAAAAGGCAAAGCACGACATCGCAGCAATCATGTAGAATCTGCTTATCTTTCTCTGGTTTCAGCTCTGCTCTTGCTGGCATGTTCACTCCTTGCTGTATCTGCAGCCTTGCCAGTTACTGTATTGTCACTTCCGCCCGGAACAAGAACCAATCCCTGGTGGTAAGACAACAAACATGTCGTCCGCGAGTGTATCTGTTACATCATATTCATAATCATCATTAGAAGATTCTATAACATAATACTCAGAAGTTTTATAAGTAGATATATACTTTATTCTCTCACATTTAAGCATTACCCAATTCATTAATACGGTTTGAGAACGGATGGCGACGTGTTTGCTCATATGCCAAATATGCTGCATTTTGGACATAAGTACCCTGGCAAAATATATGCCATATTTAAGGTAGGATTTAAGATCTTCTACAAATGTGTATATCGTTTGTTTCTTTAGAAAAGCAATTAGTTTCTGTAAAAATACTCTAGCGTAAGAGACTTAATTCTTCCTCTCCAAAATTGGTTTGTTTCAAGATGATAAAGTATGAAAGTAGTTTGGAACAATCACCCACAAGCTTGGAAAAAGCCTAGATCAGTAAAGATTTTCCATCCACCTAGAAAAGAAAATACAAATGTTAGTGTACATAAACGAAAGATACACACATAAATGAGTTAAAGTAAAGAACAATTCACTAGACAAGAGCAAGGGCTTACTTTACATTAGTGAATTGTAATACTTGAACCTCTAGCTACGAGTGATGATTAGACACTTTTTTTTTAAGTTTAAGTTTGGGCTGAAGTAGTGGAAGGATGAGATACATATCGAAAAATGATTCACGATACCGTGTGAGTGAGATCAAAACACAGAAAAAGTCATGTGGTGATTGCAGAGTCAGAGTCAGTAAATAAGAACTTTCGATTCTTCAAAAAATTAGCGTAACGTATCGCCTGTCAGACGAGATAGACCCACGAACTAAGTGAATGGACGTATATGACTCATTAGCCGAGAACGGTCGGAACGTTACAGTTTGGTGCAATCGTATGTGACAACGGGTCACTCAGCTTGGTTGAATTTTTCGGGAATAAAAGTCGTCACCTCTAACGACCTGTTATGGTGTTTTTGTAATGGTCTGTTTTTGGCTTTCTGTCGAATAGCGGTGGGGTCTGGCCTGTTTTCGTTTTTAGTTTGAGTATGTGTTGATTGTAGTACACTATGTTTGTTTACTAATGAAATTTAGAAGGAAAATAAAAAGCTTTATGTCACTCTAAGAGAATGTTTATTGGAGATATTTTAGTATGAGATTCTTAACGTAATTTAAGAACCGTTTCTTAACTTTAACTAAAAAAAAGTTAAGAGACAGTTCTTATATAAGAGCTTTAAGAACTGTCTCTTAACTTTTTCTTAGTTAAAGTTAAGAGACGGTTCTTAAATTATGCTAAGAACCCCACTCTAAGATACCCCAATAAACATGGCCAAACGTTTCATTCTAGATGCTCTTTTGTCTTTTTTGACTTCTTCAAAATGTTCATTTACCGAAACGTCACCGTTACATGTGGCTGATGATGCGATGAAACACTTCTTTTTTTTTTTGGGTAAAAATGATGAAACACTTTTAATTCAATGTACCTTATTTATACATAACCACCTTAATATAATGCACAAGACAAGAGCAGATACATAACATAATAGTCATAAGTTTTATAACTAGATTTATACTTTATTCTCACATTTAAGCAATTACAGTTGCCACCTTTTATTTCATTTAAATAATGAAATGTTATTTTATATATTGTTGATTATATCCAAATAAAGACAAACTGTAATTATTATTAATACACAGATGTAATATGGATGCATAAAAAGAGAAAAGGCAGAATTAATATGTATAGATATGCAAATCTAGATTACTTTAAAGTCAAAAATATAATTTATTACCCGAACATGTTATCTTAATTAGATTCTTATAATAATAAATATTTTTGTTTTGACTCTCAATTGCACAATTAATTATTTTAGTCAAATATGATTCTATTCCCTTTCAATTGAGTAAGAACTCAAAATGTCTTTGTGTGTTTTCATATATATATATATACAAGCAATTGTGATGAGAAAATATTCAGTAAGAAATAAACAAAACAATTCACAAGAAACATAAAAGTCATTTATAAAATTTTGCGTCATGAAATCTGCTACTTTGTTTGTGGTTTCTTGTGTTCTCATGTTTTTCGTGCTGCATAATACAAAAGGTAACATGTATATATATATATATATTGTTTTCATTAGAAAACATTGTATAGAACAAACTTGTATTTATTGCATTATCAGTTTTATTATCGAGCAGCTAATATTTTTGTTGTTGATAAAAAATAGTGGAGGCAAAAAAAGAATGTGCGCCAGAACTTGTTTACCTTGCCTCGGGAAAATGTGATCCAGATGCACAAAAGTCTGCCGCGCAATGCGTATCCGAAATTAAAGACACATGCTATCCTCGTTGCCAATGTAGAAATCAAGACAATGGACACTCTTGTACATGTTTTCATACATGAATTATATAATACATTGATATGATTTACTGTATCTTCATAACTAAAATATATTTAATAAAACTTATATTAATCCATAGTGAAGGTACGAAAAATAATATATATATATATACATTGGTACATATATAATATGAGAAAACAACCATTAAAACCTTGAACTTTCAAATTAAAGCAAAAAAAAACTTCAACTCGTGTTTGAGCCAAAAAAATCTTCAACTTTTAAATATTGGTCATTTTAACTCTCATATTTTGTTGACTCAGCCATTTAAGAAAGGACAATTCTCTTAAATAGCCATTTTTAAGTTTTTGTCACAAAAATAGCCCTCAAAAAATAAAATGACCAAAATAGACTTTTTTTTTTTTGAAATTTTGATTTTTTTTTTATTTTTTTTTGAAATTTGAAATCCTAACCCCAAACCCACCCCTTAACTCTAAACCCTAAAGTGCAAATTAGTTAATCCTAGGGGTAATGCATATAAATGAATTTTTTAGCTTCTAAAAAAAATATTTTGGTCATTTTCTTCCTTAAAAACTATTTTTGTGACAAACAAACTAAAATGAGCTATCTAAGGGAATTTTTCTTTAAGAAACATGAATAGTCAATTAATAAAACTGATTAAAAATAAACCGATATCATTTTAAAAACTGGTTAAACCATTGATCAAACAATGTCTTTTTGCTTCTATAAACACTTATATCATCTCTTTCGTGAAACCATAACTCCAAATCAACTTCATCTTCTTCACTGTGGTTTCACGAAAGAGATGTTTTAAGTGTTTATAAAAACAAAAAGACATCGTTTGATCAATGTTTTAATCAATTTTTAAAATGATGTCTTAGAGAGTTAATAAACATTTATTTTTTAATCGGTTTTATTAGTTGATTATTCAAGTTTCTTAAATGGCTGAGTCAACAAAATATGAGAGTTAAAATGACCAATATTTAAAAGTTGGAGATTTTTTTTGGCTCAAACACGAGTTGAAAGTTTTTTTGGCTTTAATTTGAAAGTTCAAGGTTTTAATGACTGTTTTCTCGATATAATATACACAATGACGAATATTGATGAAGAATATTCAGACATATGAATGATTTTTGATTAATCCTATAATATTTCAGATCTATAAGTGGTACATATTAATCTATTAGGAGAAGTGTTGTTTACAAATAGATTCAATTTTGGATATGTAAATGGGCCAAAAAAAAGTTTATATCCGTATATGTATTAATCATGAATAATGTTATTTAATTTTATATTTTATTTTATTTTATGATAAATGTCATTCTAACATTTTTTTGTTACAAAAAGTGTCATTTTATAATTTCAATGCAAATTATATTTACTTTTAATTTGAAATTATCGCAAATTATATTAATTTTATAAATAATTTTATTTATCTCAAATCTCAAATACTATTGATCAAATAGATGTAATTAGTAACAACTTAAATGCATTCCAATTATCTTTTAATATGTGTGAAAATGTCAAAATAACACTTATATTAAAACGGATGGAATAATAGTTAAATTGTGTTGGTGTTTCAAATCTCTCTTCTTCTTTTTTACCATTTGACCACAAGGCCCCAAAGGTCTAACACCAAATATTATTTTCAAAATTTTAGTTTTTACTTGTTTGTGGCATTCTATTACACCTAATACGTAATAACATGTCGGTTAAACCGGTATAAATATTCACAGTATTGTAACAAACATTTAAGATATTAAAGAGACAGAACATCATGCTCTTGTTTGTGAGTTCAAAACATCGTACAAACACAGTCGATCATGCATTCCTTTGTCCTGTCACTTTCAGTTGTGTACCACAATCCTCAGAGCATCCCCAATGGAAGAATTGGATATTCTATATTAAGTTTTTCACTTTTCCAAATATTAATAATGAATTTTAAATTCTCAGAGCATTCCCAATAGAAGTATTGAATTAAGTTATAAGTTTTTTTTTGAAATATTTAAAGAAAATATGTTTAGCAAGGTAGTTAATTAAAACTTTGTTAGAAGATTAAACTATATAACTATAATATTTGTATCTCAAGGAATAATCATATTCTAAAAAGAAATTCTACATTCCTGACATCTAGGGTAGTTGACATACCTGATTAAGTGTAAAGTAAAGAACTAGTTATAAACATGAATTTTGAGGTGCACAAAAAAAAAAAAAAAACCTGAATTTTGCAGATGTCATCATATGAATCATGAGTGTATACTACTGAAAAGGCAATCTAGGTGACTGGCATATTCCATAGGATGATCCAAAATTCCAAGCATATTCACGTAAGACTCCCCTTGATTCCAGCATCATCTGCTTCCACTTCCACTTCCACTTATATAATATATGTATAGAAGTTTTTTTAAAAAATATTCCCAACACTCTCTTTACACTATACGATTATTCCTCTTATGTGTTATTGTGTATTTTGTTATTCATCATGCAAAATATATAATAACTACAAAAACAAATACGTGTATATGTACAAAAATAACATATTGCACCCATCTATGATAAGGAATATCCTTTATAAAGAACATTAACAAACATGATATATATATATTGATATTACTCAAACTAGAGGTGGTATATAGATTCAGACCGGAACACTTTTGTAGTCCTAGCTAGTGAGTCGGAAATCTTGTTTTGTGCCCTTGGAATGTGAGTGATTTTGAAGTCGTGAAAGCGTTCTTTAAGAGATGCAAGTTTTGTTAGTTCTGTTGAGAACTTCGACCATGCTGTCGGATCTTTGATCATCAAAATTAATTCTTGATAGTCTGTTGCGAAATGCTTGCATATTGTATGTTGGATTATACTCTCCATTGACCAAATGAATGCTTCTATTTCTTTAAGTGTAAAGGGAATAATTGTTTCTCTTTTGTTTCTCAACCCTATCTTTCCTCTATCATCTAACCATATTCAACCGTATCTACTATATTGTGAGTCCGCAGTTCAAGATCCATCAGTTAAACAAATACTTTACAAGCATAAGACATGTGTATTATGTAACTGTTGTGTTGCTTGTACATCTTCACTGGATTTTGAGTTTGCATCAAACTAAGCATTGCATTCATTGTTTTAATAAGCTGTTTTCTTAGAAAAATATGAAAAAGTAATGAGAAAAAGTAGAAAGAACACTAAGATGGGTTTTCGGTGTATCTTTTTAAATGTCTTCATGACCATAGACAAACAAAAAAGTAGCACAAATCAAAGAAAAATAAATAAAAATCTATAAATACCCTTAGCAAGCCTCCATTATTGAAACCTTCTCTTAACTTGGCAGAACACCGCAAATCAAAAGAGAATGGCCAACCCCTAAGGTGAAGAAGACAAAGCCCTCTGATTTATCTAGAGGTTTATATCATCAGGGGATGGCCTAAAAAGGAGATTACTAAGTAATCTCTAGTTAAAGTGTTTTTGTCATGTTCTTGTAAGGAAAGTGTTTTAAGATGTGCAGCAATGAAGACTGCAGAAGGCTGATGATGGAGAGACAGCAAGTTTACTTTATCTCCATCTAGAAAATGGGCAACTTCTATCCTTTGGCAAGCTTTGGTTCCCCTCGGAATCAGCATATTATGAACTAATTTGTAATCTCTCTTATCTATGTTATGTTGCTTTATCATGTTTGTAATGTATCCACTAACATGGTATGTTCTTTGCGTGAGGAATAAAAAGAATATTCGGATTTGAGATATAAAGTTCGAGCGAGCGTTAATTAGTTTTGTTGGAGAGAGTGTAATATATTTAGATAATAGTCACGCCAAGTTTCTTTTGTTAAAAGTTTTTTCCTAATCTCTTTAGAACAAATCCATACAACTAGTAGCACTACACAACATCTATGTTCAAATTTTAGTTAATAAAAAAAAACATCTATGTTCAGTTTAACTGAGCACTAAGCCTAAATCTTGAGGCATATAGCTTAGCAGTGGATTGGCAAATGAAAGGCTATATTATATTAAATTATTTTCTAAATATAAAAGGGCTCTATATAAATTCAAAGGAGACTAAATTAGATTACATTACATTACATTACATCACATCATGTAACTAATACCAAACAAACCCAAATGTCTCAAAGAGTGGTGCTATATAAATTGGTGGCAAAAGAAAAACTTTCCTTGGATAACACGTCAAGACTGGTCATGCAAGGTTGTGCTCGTGCCACTTTAGCAATGACCTTGTTCTCCTCTGGATTTCCTCATTCTCGACACACTCTAACTACTCATTCCACAAGCGTAAAGAGAGAGCAAGAACAGTACAACAGTCTCTGCATTACCTCCTTGCTGGCTTCACAGTATTCCCCAGTGATCGACCTACCACTTCTATCTTCACCAGATGTACCTTTAGTTCCCAAGGAACTGCTCACAATCTCTTCCATCTTCTTGAACCAAGGCCAATAGCTAGCTGATGTTCCACCACTGTTCATCCTTTGCCTTTTTAGCTTATACCTCTTCTTGAGATTATCGATCTTGTTTACACTCTTACTAAGTTTTTCACAATTCTCCCTCACCGTTGAAGCAACATCTTCCCAATCACTTCCCCATAGATTCTAACAAACACGTGATCGAACCAGACTTGAATCATAACCGGAATCGTGAACCAATTTCTTATATTTAACATAAATATGTTTCGAACAAATGCACCCGTGGCCTAATGGATAAGGCGTTTGACTTCTAATCAAACGATTGTGGGTTCGAGTCCCACCGGGTGTGTACTTTTTTCTTTCTTTTTGACTTTTTTTTTCTTTTATGTAAATGATAAATTTCGTTCTTTTTTTTTCCCTATCAGTGACACTAAGAGACAAATAATTAATTTAAATACGTTTTGGCTCTATTTAAAAGTAATAATTTGCTGATATGTCGAAAATGCGAGAATCCTAAGCATCCTCTCTTGAGTTATTTATTTGAATAATATGATATACAAGAGGCGGCTCTGAGACCAAGCAAAGGAAGCATCCGCTTGCGGCTTCAAATTTTACCAAAAAATATAACCTTTAAAAATAATCCTAATTTTTTAAAAATATACAAAATCAGCTATTTTTTCATTTTTTGATTGCGGTCTTAAGTAAATATATGAATTTCAGGACCGGCTCTGCATATACATATATGCATACAAAAATCTACAAAAGAGTTACAAGTTAAATCAAACTTATTGGAAGGTTAAGCTTCAAATTTGCTGAAAGGTATCCACAAGTCTACAGCATGAGTACTATGAAATAATGTATTCGTTTGCCAAAATCAGAGTTATTTTAAATGAGAAATAGATGTTCAAAATAAATATGTAAAAATTTTATAAAGCTTAATATTTGGATAAATTTAACAAATGTTTTACTTTGGATATTTGGATTTAAATTTGAATTCGTTAATCGAACAATATATCAATTAGCTTATGTTTTTAAATTTTACTAGTGTTTATTTTTTTTTTTTTTGGTCAAACTAGTGTTTATCTTTTATGTTTGATTTAAAGCATTGCAAACCTATAAAAGTAATTAATTGGCTTTGAATTAATTTGATCAAAAACAAATAATTACTTTGTGAACGTGAATGAGTTATGGAGAATTTCCATTATTGCACTTCAATATAAATATTGGCTTACTCCATGGTATGTAACATAGCTTTAAATTTTTGAAGTTAAATATCAAACGTGCAAACTCATTCGTAGGGACATAGAAAACCAATCAATCCTCCATATATATTTTTTTCTTCTTTTGATATTTTTTGGGATTTAAAAGTATACAAAAGACTAGTTTCAACAAGCTTTTGATAGAGTGGCACGTATCATAAAAATTGCAGTTGTATCCTATGTTTCATTACGTTATAGAACCGTCGCACTATAGAACATATTTTGAATTAAAAAAAGAGATAATATATTGACTCTACGATTATATCATCATTTTCTTACTCTTTGGTATAATCTTATCATTTTAATTCTTTACAATATTCAATTCTTCGTAATTTATGTATTACGGTTCTATCATTGGTTATGTATATGGAGTGGAGAAGTGTTTATATAGCCTAGCCTTAAAGGCTTGCAGCAAAGACAATACTTGCATGCATTGACTTTGATGTGTTTTGTTGATTTGAGTCTCTTAAATTTGGAGAAGAAATAGTCAAATTTTAAAGCCGGAAAAGTTTCTTTAGGTATGACTTCTTAGTGCTTACTTAACTTTGTGTGTTCATAATTTGAAATGTAAAATGTAGGGTAAACAACATTTTTTATATTTAAACAAAATGTAATGCAAATAACGTTATGATCAAGAACACATTAAGATATATAACTTATAAGTTGCATATGATATAATCTCGTCTAAGAGAAAACATCAATGTTCATAAGACATGACAGGATTAAATCTTTTCTTCAAACTACCAATCTGCTCAACACTCAACCCAAAAGCTTTCACAAGCAACTCCTCATTAATCCCTGACCCAAAAACAACCGACGGTATCTTCTGAATCCCAGGGCTTTGGCTATTAAGTCCTCCTAGAATCGTGGCCGTAACATCTCCAACGTTCATCTGAAAATGCACAAGCCCTTTTGGGTACACCATCATTTCTCCCTCTTCCATAACTTTAGCGTAGACTTTATTGTTAGAGTCCACAAAACCGGAGTAAACCCGTCCTTTAACCACGTGGGCTACCTCCGTGGCTCTAGGATGGTAATGTGGCGGGTTTATAGCTCCCGGTTTGAGATCAGACCGGACAAAGGATAAACCAAGTGTGTTGAGGCCCGGGAAGGTTGTTGGGTTTACGGGGACTGTGGCTAGCCCTGTCTCAGTGAAGTTTCCAGGGGTTTTTAAACCGGAAAAGATGAAATCTTCGGTGGTTATTTCGGAGGAGCTTTTGCATGGGAGGTTTGTGGAGAAGGGATGGTGATGAGGAAATGTGATTGGTTTTGGTATACAGAAGTCTTGGATCGGGTCGGGGTCTGAAGCTAATGTGAAGCAGACTTTGAAACAGACAAGAAAAAGTGCTTTTATAAGAAACATAGTGTTTGCTTCCATCTTCTTACTTTGGGTTTGAGGCGTGAAGAAGACTTGTGTTGTGTCCGGTTTATATAGGCACATATTTGAAGGGAGTTAATGAGATTATACGGTTCAATTTTCCGGTACACTGTATGAAAATTATTGAAAATAGTTTTGATATTGATCGAATGTTCGACCCGGTTGCACCATTGAATTATTATGAGATTTTGGTTAAGGCTTAACCAAATGAGCAAAGAGTCTTGATGTGGTCACAAAGGCTGAAACATAGGCACGTATTACGCGTGATGTTTGCGCACTCCATGATGTATATTTACATAATAGTATTCAAAATGATGCATTGTTGCCTATGCTTTTCGTTATGTGTTTAAAATTGTATTACTAGTAAGGCATGCCTAGACCACATGAGCATCGCTTTTCAGTGGTAAAAGCAGCAGCTTAGGATATCATTATCCCTAGTCTTAACCAGAATTTTTAATTTATGATTTGACTTTTTTTTTACACTTTTCAGTTAAGAAACGACTCATATATCTGTTATCTAAAGTTAAGAATCCCGATTAAGAGATCATAGATAATAATGGTCTTAGAAAGATAGATTAGTGGGCCAAATTTCTATTCAGAGCCAATTATTGTTCTTATTAAAAGAAGTTATAGAGATTCACAACCAAATTTAACAAGATAAAATAGTAGAATTTGAAGAAAAAATATTCAAATAATATATATAGTCGAGTTGGTAAGTCATCTTTAGTAATCTCTTACATAATCCACCGTAACATCAGCAAGTACATACATCTCAGAAAAAGTGACTGAGAGACAATGATGTTTGAAGGGCATGCGATGGACTGCTGGATTTGCTTGTGAATGAAGTTAATAAATAAGACATATAATGATGAACAAACAATAGTTCCCACTTTCCTATCGTCATTATGTTTTGTATATATCTACAATGTGTCGTTACATATACTATTTTCTGTGATTGGGAACAATAAGGTAACCAGAATTACTCGTTAGTGTACCCAAAATGTCTTATTCTATATGTTTTTGTTGACTTCTTCGAAATGTTCATAAACCAAAACGTCACTGGTGCATTTAGCTGATGCAATGAAACAGTTTTAACTGAATGTACATAACATATAACCATCCTAATATGCAGAAGATTAGATATTTTACATTTAGAGTTTTGGTAAATTTCTATTTATTAATTGATTTTCAAATTTTCGTTTATATTAATTTAAGAGTTTTCCTTTTTCTATCAAGTTGTATTCATATATATAAATTTCTTATAATTAATAATAAAGACTTCTTAAAATAAATTTAATCTTTAAAATAACTTAGGTAGGGTAAAAGAAAGTAAGGTGGTGTTATTCAATCATGTATTTTAATAGAGTTTAAATCTAAACAAAATCCATTGTTATTCGAATGGTGGTTTTAAATTCTATTTTAAAATATAGTGTTATTAGATATGATATTTATAAATCTAATTTAAAATCTTGTGTTATTCAATGACTGATTTAAATTTAATTTTTAAAATATAGTGTTATTCAATTTCAAAAGATTTAAAAGTTCTTTGTATTTAAAATTGATTTCAAATCAGTTGTGATGGATTTTCATGAATAAATGATTGAAATCAAAATCTAAGGTAAACTGCAGAGATTTTAAAATTCATAAATAAAAACTATGTTTAAATTTAAATTTTTAATTGATTACAAAACTTGACAATTGATTTTAAATCACTTAACTATGTTTAAACGGGCCTGACTATGTCGTCAGATTTCAATCTATTTTTGATTCGTTTTACAGTGCAGAATTATGCTGGACTTGTCCTATGATCTGGAGGATTAACTTAATAAAAAAAATTGGTAGAACAATTTGAGGATCATATGTTTCTATATATTAACTCATAAAAATTTGGAGATCTAAAACCAATATTTTTGGTATAACACTCCATTTTTGGTATAACCGATATTCTGATGTTAATAACTAGAATTAAAAAAAAAGAACTGGTAACCATGATAGGAACATTATGAATGAATAAGAAAAGAATAAGTAAGAATAAAGTTTTGATAATGTTAAAGATAATAATTCCTTATCAAAATTTACAAGGAACAAATTTGCTCTTTAATTCTCTACAAAAAAAGAAATGAAAATGAGTGAAAAGAAAAAAATATTTTTCATGAATGATAAATATTTTAAGGAATGTTGTGTTCCTCTTCATTCCTTAGGTTACCATTCAAAACCTATATGTTTTTGTTGCTAACAGGTTAGGAAAATAAAACCAAACATTTGGCTATTTTTTATTTAAATCCAAAGTGTTTACTATTACCTTAATTAAATATAAAACCAAAGTTTTGGCTGTGACATTTATTTTGATATACATCCCCACAAAATCTAGTGGGCCTTTGGTGTCTATATAGGACTCCACTTACGACCAAGCAAGATCCATGATCCATCGTTTGAATGCAAGGTCCCTTATTTGGAATTCTACTCTATTTGTTTGTTTACATATGAAAGTATACTTTTACAACGAATACAAGTGTTCTTGATTTCATGCCTGTATGTCTGTATGCTTGAAAGGTTTTACACATTCTAAGAAACTAACTGTAATACCAAATTTAGCTACTCTCTTAGTTATATTTTGGAAGATTTACATTATATTAGTTTCAAATTGGTATGTGTAAATTACAAAATAAACCATAATTTTACATGTCAAGCATAAAATCAAACACTATAGAGAAAGTTCTTTGTGATGAGAAATTTACAATATGAATAGATTTCCATATAATAGTTATAACAAAACACTTTTGTCAAAAAGAAACAGTTATATGTTCATACTAGATTACGTTATTGTATGATTGCTTTATGTATCTAGAGTTATTTTACGAACCTGGAGAAACTCATATGTAAGTATGGATGATATTAGTATCAGGGCCGTCTCGTATTATTTTTGGACCATGTTCAAAAAATATTAATAATATATTTAACAGTATAATAAAATAATTTTAAATGTTTATATTTTTTTTATATATATTTGACATCTCTTTTGAAAATATAAACACTAAATTTAATAATATGGTTAAAAATTAAAGTTTTATATCATAACTTATATATTTATATTTAAAAATTCTAAATTTTCTTATATATTTTGATTCGAGTCCTGTTCGACCGCTCCACTTGCACGTGCTCTTAGACGGACCCTGTTAGTATCTATGCATTGGAGATATTCATCATATCTTAAAAGAAAAATATTAAATTCCCATCTCTTTCACGGTAACAAAATTTCTGCCGCCACCACTAAGAGGGGAGGTGCACTCAGTGCCCTACAATGTAAGCAAAGGCATTAATCAATGGTTTATTTAATAGCTATTTAAATTATATTTTGCTTAGAGCATTAACCTCCACCATTCACCCTAAGAAAAGCCTCAAAATATTATATTCTTTACCCACCCATTGTGTAACCATTTTGTTGTCTTTACCTCTCTACCTTCTTCTGAGTTTCCTACAGTTATTCTTCGTTACCAAGGAATATAAATAAATAAATAAATAAATAAATTGAAACATGTTTCATTGGTGGAACCCATTCGAACCCACTTAACATCGAAAGAGCTCTAAGGTTAGTAGATGAAATGGACCACACCACCTCAAAATATCAACTTTGCATAAGCTTACGTAATCAAGATGGAAGAAATATGTTTATAGGTTTAAATGTGTATATGTGAGATCGTGACGGATAGAGAAAGTTTGGTCAAGCTATACTCTATAGCCTATACTGGGAACGTAGCATAATATGTTTCTTGTTATAGATTAGGCAAGATGCCAAGTCGTGTAATAGACTATATTGGGAACGTAGAAATATGTTACTTGTTTTCATTTTCTATATGCCAAAGCAGTAAAATGACGTCGGATTTATTTTAGGCAGACATGGCGTCACATGAAATCAAGTTTGGTGAATAACCAAAACTGTTGAAAATGAAATTTTAATATATAACCAAACTCAAGCGTACAAGGGACTAGTTTGTATTCTGTTTGGTTTTCTTTTTGGAAGTATGTAAGAAGATACCCACGTTACCAAATTATAGTTTGTGTTAAGAAACAAAACAATTTAAGACGTACGCACGCATGAATTAGATGTGATAAAAGTATTTCATATCGATAATTCAATGGGACATTAACTAATATATAAAGAGTTAGGGTCAATCTACTTATCACTAATTGATTTTAAGTTGAAAACCAAAAAATTCATTATGGTATCAGAGTCTAGATCCTAAATCCTAAATACTTTGAACTCCTAATTAATATACCTTAGCTGGCTGGATATAAAGGTCGTGATTAACTCGATCGACTGAATATAACTGTTTTAAAGTTCTAAGATTTTTGGCCGATAACAGTACTTCACCTCGAGAATTCAATGGGACATTAACTAATATATAAAAGTTAGGGTCAATCCACTTATCGTCAATTGATTTTAAGTTGGAAGCCCAAAAGTTGGTTAAAGCTGATTATTAAACTTGATGAAGTAGAAACAACATTGATGACATGAAACAAGTGACGAAATATACAGTGAGAGATGAGGTTTTGTGAAACTAACAAAACATCAGGAAGTTGATATCTTTCGGCGCATGTTAGCAATTGAGAGAGATGTTTAATATTCAATGTAAGAATGATCATAGAAATCAAGTTGTACTGCGCATTTGGAAGGTGACATGCACTCATTAAAAGACATTTCGACTCCTTTTGTGGTGGTCCTAGTGGCTCCACTTCTCGATATAGGCAAGCCTCCGCTAAAAAAAACCTTTGTCTTTTTTGTAAATATCAAATTATTATTACATTGTAAATGGTTTGTAACAGTTGAAACAAGTGTGTTTAGATGTTTACTACAGTATAGATATGGTTGGTGTAAAGGACTTGTACACAAAATGTTTAACAATAAAACAATTCCATTATGAGATCCAATTAAAAAAAGATATAACCCACCACGACATATACTAGTGGCCTACCGAGTTAATGACATTTTTGGTAATATTCAAACATACAAGGACATTTACGAAACCCCAAACTCTATAAATACACAAAGACAACTCTCCAAAACTCCACAAAAATCTCCAAAGACAGTATTTACACAGAAGAGATCACAAAGTTAGGGAAAATAAATAAATTATAAAGATGGGGAATTGTATAGTAGTGGAGAAGAAAGTGATAAAGATTATGAGAAATGATGGAGAAGTAGTTGAATACAGAGGTCCCATGCATGTTCATGACATCCTCACCCAGTTCTCTGGTCACTACTCTCTCTTTGATTCTCTGTCCAACAATTATCATCTTCATCCACAAGCCAAGCTTCTGTGTGGTCGTCTCTACTATCTCATGCCAAAGCAGACGACCACAAGGAAAACGAAGAAGAAAGTCAGGTTTGCAAATCCAGAGGTAGAGAAAAAAGAAGGAGATGGATTAACAGATTGTGGTGACAACACTAAGGAGAAGAGTCCTAGTGTTGTAAGAGTGAAGATGGTTGTGAGTAAGCAAGAGCTAGAGAAGCTGCTTCAAGGAGGTTCAGTTCATGAAATGGTTTATAGAAGTCTTGCTAAGCAACATATGTGCCATGATGATGATGATGATGATGATGCTGAGTGTCTTAGAGGCTGGAGACCTTTGTTAGATAGTATTCCTGAATCTGATTAGCCTATAGCTGTCCATATCTTACATAATATATATATGACACATACATAGATACACATACATAACAGAGACTCAAAGCTTGTTCAGGAGAGGAAAGAAAGCGTGTAATACATAAAAGAAAGCATTATTACTTAGAAAGTAGGGCAATTCTCTTAAATAGCCATTTTTAAGTTTTTTCACAAAAATAGCCCTAAAAAAATAAAATGACTAAAATAGACTTTTTTTTTTGAAATTTTGATTTTTTTTTTATTTTATTTTTGAAATTTGAAACCCTAACCCCAAACCCACCCCTTAACTCTAAACCCTAAAGTCCAAATTAGTTAACCCTAGAGGTATAAATGCATATAAATGAATTTTTTAGCTTCTAAAAAAAACATTTTGATCATTTTCTTCCTTAAAAACTATTTTTGTGAGAAACAAACTAAAAGGGACTATCTAAGGGAATTACTCTAGAAAGTATCAAAGTTTGTATTAAAACAAGAAAATGTGAATATTTGTTAATGTTGAATTTTTCAAAAAGGACGTGTGAGTGCTTGTCCGGGTTAATTTCAAAGCCTATAGGCTTATGATAGGCATCTCTAGTGGCTTCCTATAAGCAAAGCAAAGTTCCCATAGTGGTGAGGGAAGAATAATGGTTTCCAAGACCATTTACTACTCGCATTCAAACTATTCAAGTAAACGTGTTGTCTTCAACACAACTAATTAAACTAGTTTAACGCTAAAGAACACAATGGTTTAGTTCACTTTGATAAATCAACCTAAACAATTCCACATTTCGTCATATGTTGAACATAATTTTGTCCAGTTATTATGAACAGTCCAGCTGATCATGGTCGAAATGCATGAGATCAAATATAAATTAAAATTTTGAAAGTGTAACAGAATAATACAAGCTTAGGATGATTCTTGTCATATTAAGATAAATAGACCAGAAAATCATTGATAATTATGACAACGTGATGTATAAAAAAACAACTGGACTTATGTAAGATTACTCTTACGGAGCCCTTTCAGATTTGGTACATAATACTCATCTTTTTAGCAATTTGAGTACATCTCCAACAAGTTGTAGCAATCCTGTGACAAGAACCTGTTGCATGAAAAGCCTACAAGAAGACGGTACCAGAGAAATTAATGCTTGCTCTACACTTTTACTCTAAAGTAGGACTGCGACTTCGGACATTCATAATAGGTACCCGTTCAGTTCTGAATATTTAGTTATAGAAAAATTGTATTTTAGTAGTACTTGGGTAAAATTTTGGTTCGGATCAGTTCTACCCGGTTTCGAGTTAGTTCAGATATCTAATTTTGAATTCGAAATTTTAAATTTTGATTTATTTTATTTTTATTTTTTATTTTATAAGAAAAATGAATTGAAATTATATATATATATATATATATATATATATATATATATATATATATATATATATTAACAATATGTAGTTATGTACAACAAAATTAAAGTACCTAGTTGTATTGAATATTTCCCTTCGCCTATCCAACCCAAATTTAACCCTTGGGAGATACAAATCTATGGTTTTTTAAACATAGATTTTGGTTTAAATAGGTACCCAATCGGTTATGGTTTAAAACCAAAACCAAAGTTTATAGTTTTTAATGTTTTATAAAAAATTTAACTCCATTTTTTATTTGTATTAATGTATACTTAACTCTTTTTCAAAGTAAATGGGCATCTTTTTAATTTATAAGCAATTAATTTAATAAAATTTTATATATTGCATAAATTAGTGAAATAACCACTAAAAAAATTATTTTCTAGAGAAACAGAGACAACAAATGACCCAAACATTTTATACCATCATCCTACGTGAGTGAAAGATGCAACTATGCATTAAAACAAGATTGTCATAATTTTTGAAATTTTCTTAAAATATGTGGATTAACCCCTACAAAAATATTGAGTTTCTCGGTAATGCTCTATATACCAAAGTTTATATTCTTTAATATTTTTAGAAAATTATAACCACATTCATTATTTATATTAATGTATATTGAACTCTATTTCAGGGTTAATGGGAATCATTTCTAATTAAAAAAAAAAATTTGTTAAAAATCATATATTGCCTAATCAGTGGAACAACACTAAGAAATATCTGTTCTCTAGAGAAACAAATACACCAAATGATTCAAACCTCTTTGACCATCATCTTACTTCAATGAACAATGCAATTATGCATTAAAACATAATATGTAATAATTTTGATTTTTATTCAAATATGTGGGTTAACCCCTATGAAAATATTAATTTTTTTGGTAAATTCTCAATTTACCAAAATTTATAGTATTTAATGTTTTATAACATATCTAACCCTATTTTTATTTGTATTAATGTATATTTCACTCTATTTCAAGGTAAATAGACATCATTTTTAATTTATAAACAATTAATTTAATAAAACTTCTTATACTGCCTAAATTAGTAGAATAACTATTTTTAAAAAATATGTTCTCTAGAGAAACAAAGACAACAAAGGACCCAAACATTTTCTACCATCATCCTATGTGAGTGAAAGATGCAACTATGCATTAAAACAAGATCGTCATAATTTTTGATTTTTTCTTAAAACATGTGGGTTAATCCTTACGAAAACAATTAATTTAATAAAACTTTATATACTACTTAAATTCATGGAATAACCACTAAAAAAAC
The DNA here is from genome assembly GCA_012274485.2 of Sinapis alba. Lineage (NCBI taxonomy): Eukaryota > Viridiplantae > Streptophyta > Magnoliopsida > Brassicales > Brassicaceae > Sinapis > Sinapis alba. The sequence goes on along the minus strand of MU106180.1, from coordinate 37,489 downwards.
TATTAACTAGAGAAATAGAGACAACAAAGAACCCAAACCTTTTTGACCATCATCCTACGTCAGTGAGAAATACAACTATATATTAAAACAAAATTATCATAATTTTAAAATTTTTATTAAAATATGTGGGCTAACCCCTACGAAAATTTTGAGTTTTTCGGAAAATGCTCTATTTACCAAAACTTATAGTCTTTAATGTTTTATAAAATTTCTAACCTTTTTTTTTAATTTCTATTAATGTATGCTTAACCATCTTTCAGGGTAAATGAGCATCATTTTAATTTAAAAACAATTAATTTAATAAAACTTCATATACTACCTAAATTAGTAGAATAATCACTAAAAAAACTATTATCTAGAGAAACAAAGACAACAAAGAACTCAAACCTCTTTGACCATCATCTTATGTCAGTGAAAGATGCAACTGAGCATTAAATAAAGATTGTCATAATTTTTAATTTTTTCTTAAAATATGTGGGTTAACCCCTACGAAAATATTAAGTTTTTCGGTAAATGTTTTATTTACAAAAGTTTATAGTCTTTAATGTTTTTTAAAATTTCTAATCTCATTTTTATTTGTATTAATGTATTCTCAAACACATTTCAGAGTAAATGAGCTTTTTAAAAATTTATAAACAATTAATTTAATAAAAAAATAATATACTGCTTAAATTAAAAGAATAACTATTAAGAAATATCTATTTTCTAGAGAAACAGTGACAACAAAGAAACCAAACTTTTTTGACTATCATCCTACGCCAGTGAAAGATACAATTATGTATTAAAAAAAAAGATTTTTATAATTTTTATTTTTTTCTTAAATTATGTGGGTTAACCCTTAGGAAAATATTGAGTTTTTTTGGTAAATGCTCCATATACCAAAGTTTATAGTCTTTAATGTTTTTTAAAACTTATACCCAAATTCATTATTTATATTAATGTATACTAAACTCTCTTTCATGTGAATGATAATCGTTTCTAATTTTAAACAATTAATTTAATAAAACTTCATATACTGCCAATTCAGTAGAATAACCACTAAGAAATATCAATTCTCTAGAGAAACGGAGACAACAAATGATTCAAACCTCTTCAACCATCATCTTACGTCAGTGAACAATGCAACTATGCATTAAAAAGATTGTCATATTTTTTAAATTTTTCTTAAAATACGTGGGTTAACCCCTACAAAAATATTGATTTTTTCAATAAGTGCTCTATTTACCAAAACTTATAGTCTTTAATGTATTATAAAATTTATAACCTTACTTTCCATTTGTATTAATGTATGCTTAATCCTCTTTCAGGGTAAATGAATATCGTTTTTAATTTATAAACAATTAGTTTAATAAAACTTCATATACTGCCTAAATTTGTAGAATTACCACTAAAAAAATCTATTAGCTAGAGAAATAGAGACAACAAAGAACCTAAACTTTTTTGACCATCATCCTACGTCAGTGAAAGATGCAGCTATGCATTAAAACAAGATTGTCATAATTTTTGTTTTTTCGTAAAATATGTGGGTTAACCCCTACAAAAATATTGAGTTTTCCGATAAATGCTCTATATACCAAATTTTATAGTCTTTAATGTTTTTTAAAACTTATAACCACGTTCATTATTTATATTAATATATATTAAACTCTATTTCAGGGTGAATATAAATCACTTCTAATTTATAATCAATTAATTTAATAAAACATATCTATTCTCTAAATCAATGGAATAACCACTAAGAAATATATATTCTCTAGAGAAACGGAAACAACAAATGATTCAAACCTCGTCGACCATCATCTTACGTCAGTGAACGATGCAACTATGCATTAAAACAAGATTATCATAATTGTTGATTTTTTCTTAAAATATGTGGGTTAATCCCTACGAAAATATTGAGTTTTTTTGTTAAGTGCTCCATATACCAAAGTTTATAGTCTTTAATATTTTTTAAAACTTATAACCACATTCATTATTTTTATTAATGTATACTAAACTCTCTTTCATGTGAATGATAATCGTTTCTAATTTTTAAACAATTAAATTAATAAAACTTCATATATTGTCAATTCAGTGGAATAACCACTAAAAAAATATATTAGCTAGAGAAACAGAGACAACAAAGAACCTAAACTTTTTTGACCATGATCCTACGTCAGTGAAAGATGCAGTTATGCATTAAAACAAGATTGTCATAATTTTTGAAATTTTCTTAAAATATGTGGATTAACCCCTACAAAAATATTGAGTTTCTCGGTAATGCTCTATATACCAAAGTTTATAGTCTTTAATAATTTTTAAAAAATTATAACCACATTCATTATTTATATTAATGTATACTGAACTCTATTTCAGAGTGAATGAGAATCATTTCTAATTTAAAAAAAAAACAATTGTTAAAAATTATATATTGCCTAAATCAGTGGAACAACACTAAGAAATATCTGTTCTCTAGAGAAACAAATACACCAAATGATTCAAACCTCTTTGACCATCATCTTACTTCAATGAAAAATGCAACTATGCATTAAAACATGATATGTAATAATTTTTGATTTTTATTCAAATATGTGGGTTAACCCCTATGAAAATATTAATTTTTTTGGTAAATGCTCAATTTACCAAAATTTATAGTATTTAACGTTTTATAACATATCTAACCCTATTTTTATTTGTATTAATGTATGTTTAACTCTATTTCAAGGTAAATAGACATCATTTTTAATTTATAAACAATTAATTTAATAAAACTTCATATATTGTCAATTAAGTGGAATAACCACTAAAAAAATCTATTAGCTAGAGAAATAGAGACAACAAAGAACCTAAACTTTTTTGACCATCATCCTATGTCAGTGAAAGATGCAGCTATGCATTAAAACAAGATTGTCATAATTTTTGAATTTTTCTTGAAATTTGTGGGTTTACCCCTACGAAAATATTGAGTTTTCCGATAAATGCTCTATATACCAAAGTTTATAGTCTTTAATGTTTTCTAAAACTTATAACCACGTTCATTATTTATATTAATATATATTAAACTCTATTTCAGGGTGAATATGAATAACTTCTAATTTATAACCAGTTAATTTAATAAAACATCACATACTGTCTAAATCAATGGAATAACCACTAAAAAATATTTATTCTCTTGATAAACGGAGACAACAATGAATTCAAACCTCTTTGAACATCATCTTTCGTCAGTGAAGGACGCAACGATGGATTAAAACAATATTATCATAATTTCAATTTTTTCATAAAATATGTGGGTTAACCCCTACAAAAATATTGAGTTTTTCGGTAAATGCTCTATATATCAAAGTTTATAGTACTTAATGTTTTTTAAAACTTATAACCACAATAGTTATTTATATTAATGTATACTAAACTATTTTCAAGGTGAATTGGAATCATTTTTAATTTATAAACAATTAATTTAACAAAACAACATATATTCCCTAAATCAGTGGAATAACCACTAAGAAATATATATTCTCTAGAAAAACGAATAAAACAAAGAATTCAAACCTCTTTGACCATCATCTTAAGTCAGTGAAGGATGCAATTACGCATTAACACAACATTTTCATAATTTTGAATTTTTTTTAAAACATGTGGGTTAACCCCTACGAAAATATTGAGTTTTTTGGTAATAGCTCTATTTACCAAAACTTATGGTCTTCAATGTTTTATAAAATTTATAACCTCATTTTATTTGTATTAATGTATGCTTAACCCTCTTTCAGGGTAAATTAAATGGCCATCGTTTTTAATTTATAAATAATTAATTTAATAAAACTTCATATACTGCATAAATTCATGGAATAACCACTATAAATATATTATCAAGAGAAATAGAGACAACAAAGAACCCAAACCTTTTTGACCATCATCCTACGCCAATGAGAAATGCAACTATGCATTAAAACAAAATTGTTATAATTTTTGATTTTTTCTTAAAATACGTTGGTTTAAATCCCTACGAAAATATTGAGTTTTTCAGAAATTGCTCTATTTACCAAAGTTTATAGTCTTTAATGTTTTTCAAAATTTATAATCTCGTTTATATATTCTATTAATGTATTTTTAAACATATTTCAGAGTAAATGAGCATCGTTTTTAATTTGTAAATAATTAATTAAATAAAAATTAATCTACTTTCTAAATTAGTGGAATAACTATTAAGAAATGTCTATTCTCTAGAGAAACATAGATAACAAAGAAACCAAACATTTTTGTCTATCACCCTACGTCAGTGAAAAATGCAACTATGTATTAAAGTAAAATTGTCAAATTTTTTTATTTTTCAAAAAAATTGTGGATTAACCCCTACAAAAATATTGAGTTTTTTGTTAAGTGCTCCATATACCAAAGTTTATAGTCTTTAATGTTTGTAAAACTTATAACCACATTCATTATTTTTATTAATGTATACTAAACTCTCTTTCATGTGAATGATAATGGTTTTTAATTTTTAAACTATTAAATTAATAAAACTTCATATACTGTCATTTCAGTGGAATAACCACTAAGAAAAATCTATTCTCTAGAGAGACTGAGACAACAAATGATTCAAACCTCTTTGATCATCATCTTACGTCAGTGAACGATGCAGCTATGCATTAAAACAAGATTGTCATAATTTTTGAATTTTTCTTAAAATATGTGGGTTAACCCCTACAAAACTATTGAGTTTTTCGTTAAATGCTCTATATACCAAATTTTATAGTTTTTAATGTTTTTTTAAAAAATTTATAAACGCATTCATTATTTATATTAATGTATATTAAACACTTTTCAGGGTGAATAAGAATCATTTCTAATTTATAAACAATTAATTTAACAAAACATCATAAACTCCCTAAATCAGTGGAATAACCACTAGAAATATCTATTCTCTAGAGAAACGGATAAAACAAAGGATTCAAACCTCTTTGACCATCATATTAAGTCAGTGAAGGATGCAACTACACATTAACACAAAATTTTCAAATTTTTTGAATTTTTTTTAAAACATGTGGGTTAACCCCTACGAAGATACTGAGTTTTTCGGTAAATTCTCTATTTACCAAAACTTATGGTCTTCAATGTTTTATAAAATTTATAACCTCATTTATATTTGTATTAATGTATGCTTAACCCTCTTTCAGGGTAAATAACCATCATTTTTAATTTTAAAATTTTTTTTAATAAAACTTCATATATTGTCTTAATTCGTGGAATAACCACTAAAAATTTATTATCTAGAGAAATAGAGACAACAAAGAACCCAAACCTTTTGGACCAATATCCTATATCAGTGAGAAATGCAACTATGCATTAAAATAAAATTTTCATAACTTTTGATATTTTCTTAAAATATGTGGGTTAACCCCTACAAAAATATTGAATTTTTTGGAAAATGCTCTATTTACCAAAAATTATAGTCTTTAATATTTTTAATACTTATAACTGCATTCATTATTTATATTAATGTATATTAAACTCTTTTCAGGGTTAATAGGAATTATTTCTAATTTATAAACAATTAATTTAACAAAACATCATAAACTCCTTAAATCATTGGAATAACCACTAAGAAATATATATTTTCTAGAGAAACGGATAAAACAAAAGATTCAAACCTCTTTGACCATCATCTTAAGTCAGTGAAGTATGCAACTACGCATTAATACAAGATTTTCATAATTTCAAATTTTTTCTTAAAACATGTGGGTTAACCCTTACGGAAATATTGATTTTTCGGTAAATTCTCTATTTACCAAAATTTATGGTCTTCGATGTTTTATAAAATTTCTAACCTCAATTTTATTTGTATTAATGTATGCTTAACCCTCTTTCAGGGTAAATAACCATCATTTTTAATTTTTTTAAAAAACTTAATAAAAATTCATATATTGTCTTAATTCGTGGAATAACCACTAAAAATTTATTATCTAGAGAAATAGAGACAACAAAGAACCCAAACCTTTTGGACCAACATCCTATATCAGTGAGAAATTCAACTATGCATTAAAATAAAATTTTCATAACTTTTGATATTTTCTTAAAATATGTGGGTTAACCCCTACAAAAATATTGAATTTTTCAGAAAATGCTCTATTTACCAAAACTTATAATATTTAATATTTTTAATACTTATAACTGCATTCATTATTTATATTAATGTATATTAAAATCTTTTCAGGGTAAATAGGAATCATTTCTAATTTATAAACAATTAATTTAACAAAACATCATAAACTCCCTAAATCATTGGAATAATCACTAAGAAATATCTATTTTCTAGAGAAACGGATAAAACAAAAGATTCAAACCTCTTTGACCATCATCTTAAGTCAGTGAAGTATGCAACTACGCATTAATACAAGATTTTCATAATTTGAAATTTTTTCTTAAAACATGTGGGTTAACACCTACGGAAATATTGATTTTTGGTAAATTCTCTATTTACCAAAATTTATGGTCTTCAATGTTTTATAAAATTTCTAACCTCATTTTTATTTGTATTAATGTATGCTTAACCCTCATTCAGGGTAATGGCAATCATTTTTAATTTATAAACAATTAATTTAATAAAACTTCATATTATTGTCTTAATTCATGGAATAACCACTAAGAAATCTATTAGCTAGAGAAATAAAGACAACAAAGAACCCAAACCGTTTTGACCAACATCCTATGTCAGTGAGAAATGCAACAATGCATTAAAATAAAATTTTCATAACTTTTGAATTTTTCTTAAAATGTGTGGGTTAACCCCTACAAAAATATTGAATTTTTCAAAAAAAACTATATTTACCAAAACTTATGATCTTTAATATTTTTTAATACTTATAACTGCATTCATTATTTATATTAATGTATATTAAACTCTTTTCAGAGTGAATAGGAATCATTTCTAATTTATAAACAATTTATTTAACAAAACATCATATACTCCTTAAATCAGTGGAATAACCATTAAGAAATATCTATTTTCTAAAGAAAAGGATATAACAAAGGATTCAAACCTCTTTGACCATCATCTTAAGTCAGTGAAGTATGCAACTACGCATTAACACAAGATCTTCATAATTTTTGATTTTTTCTTAAAATATGTGGGTTAACCCTTACAAAAATATTAAGTTTTCGGAAAATGCTCTATTTACCAAAACTTATAGTCTTTAATATTTTTTAATACTTATAACTGCATTCATTATTTATATTAATGTATATTAAACTCTTTTTCAGGGTGAATAGGAATCGTTTCTAAATTATAAACAATTAATTTAACAAAACATCATAAACTCCCTAAATTAGTGGAATAACCACTAAGAAATATATATTCTCTACATAAACGGATAAAACAAAGGATTCAAACCTCTTTGACTATCATCTTAAGCCAGTGAAGTATGCAACTATGCAGTAACACAAGATTTTCATAATTTTTCAAATTTTTTTAAAACATGTGGGTTAACCCCTACGAAAATATTAAGTTTTCAAGTAATGCTTTATTTACCAAAACTTATGGTCTTCAATGTTTTAAAAAATTTCTAACCTCATTTTTATTTGTATTAATGTATGCTTAAACCTCGTTCAGGGTAAATGGGCTTTGTTTTTAATTTATAAACAATTAACTTAATAAAACTTCATATACTACATAAATTCTTGAAATAACCACTAAAATATATTATCTAGAGAAATAAAGACAACAAAGAACCCAAACCTTTTTGACCATCATCCTACGTTAGTGAGAAATGCAACTATGCATTAAAACAAAAAAATTATAATTTTTGAATATTTCTTAAATTATGTGGGTTAACCCCTACAAAAATATTGAGTTTTTTCAGAAAATTTTCTATTTACCAAAACTTTATAATTTTTGAATCTTTATTAAAATATGTGGGTTAACTCCTACAAAAATATTGAGTTTTTCAGAAAATTTTCTATTTACCAAAACTTATAGTCTTTAATGTTTTATAAAATTTCTAACCACATTTTTATTTGAATTAATGTATGATTAAAGTTCTTTCAGGTCAAATGGACATCGTTTTAATTTATAAACAAATAATTAAATAAAACTTCATATAATGCTTAAATTCATGAAATAACCACTAAAAATCAATTAGCTAGAGAGATGGAGACAATAAAGAGCCTAAACGTTTTTGACCATCATCCTACGTCAGTGAAAGATGCAAATATGCATTAAAACAAGATTGTCATAATTTGGGATTTTATCTTAAATTATGTGGGTTAACCCTATGAAAATATTGAGTTTTCCGATATATGCTTTATATACCAAAGTTTATAGTCTTTAATGTTTTCTAAAACCTATAACCACATTCATTATTTATATTAATATATGTTAAACTCTATTTCAGGGTAAATAGGAATCATTTTTAATTTATAACCAATTAATTTAATAAAACATCATATATTGCATAAATCAGTGAAATAACCACTAAGAAATATATATTCTATTGAGAAACGGGGACAACAATGTATTCAATCCTCTTTGAACATCATCTTACGTCAGGGAAGGATGCAAATATTCATTAAAACAAGATTTTCATAATTTTTTATTTTTTCTTAAAATATGTGGGTTAACCCTACAAAAATATTGAATTTTCGGTAAATGCTCTATATACCAAAGTTTATAGTCTTTAATGTTTTTTACAACTTATAACCACATTCATTATTTATATTAATGTATCTTAAACTCTTTTTAAGGGTGAATAGGAATCATTTCTAATTTATAAACAATTAATTTAACAAAATATCATATACGCCCTAAATCAGTGGAGTAACCACTAAGAAATATCTATTTTCTAGAGAAACGGATATAACAAACGATTCAAACCTCTTTGGCCATCATCTTAAGTCAGTGAAGGATGCAACTAAAAATTAACACAAGATTTTCAGATTTTTTGAATTTTTCTTAAAACAAGTGGGTTAACCCCTACGAAAATATTGAGTTTTTTGGTAAATGTTCTATTTACAAAAACTTATGGTCTTCAATGTTTTATAAAATTTATAACCTCATTTTTTATTTGTATTAATGTATGTTTAACCCTCTTTCAGGTTAAATGTCCATCGTTTTTAATTTATAAACAATTAATTTAATAAAACTTCATAGATTGTCTTAATTCATGGAACAACTATTAAAAATCTATTATCTAGAGAAATAGAGACAACAAAGAACCCAAACCTTTTTGACCATCATCCTACGTCAGTGAGATAGGCAACGATGCATTAAAACAAAATTTTCATAATTTTTGAATTTTTCTTAAAATATGTCGACCCCTACAAAAATATTGAGTTTTTCGGAAAATACTCTATTTACCTAAACATATAGTCTTTAATATTTTTTAAAATATATAACCGCATTAATTATTTATATTAATGTATATTAAACTTTTTCAGAGTGAATAGGAATAATTTCGAATTTATAAATAATTAATTTAACAAAACATCATATACTCCCTAAATCAGTGGAATAACCACTAAGAAATGTATATTCTCTAGAGAAACGGATATAACAAAGTATTCAAACCTCTTTGACCATCATCTTAAGTCAGTGAAGGATGCAACTACACATTAACACAAGATTTTCATAATTTTTGATTTTTTCTTAAAACATGTGGGTTAAACCCTACGAAAATATTGAGTTTTTGGTAAATGCTCTGTTTACCAAAACTTATGGGCTTCAATGTTTTATGAAATTTATAACCTCATTTTTATTTGTATTAATGTACGCTTAACCCTCTTTCAGGGTAAACGACCATTGTTTTTAATTTATAAACAATTAATTTAATAAAACTTCATATACTGCATAAATTCGTGAAATAACCACTAAAAATATATTATCTAGAGAAATAGAGACAACAAAGAACCCAAAACTTTTTGACCATCATCCTACATCAGTGAGAAATGCAACTGTGCATTAAAACAAAATTGTCATAATTTTAGAATTTTTCTTAAAATATGTGGGTTAACCCTTAGAAAAATATTGAGTTTTTTGTTAAGTGTTCCATATAACAAAGTTTATAGTCTTTAATGTTTTTTAAAACTGATAACCACATTCATTATTTTTATTAATGTATACTAAACTCTCTTTCATGAAAATGATAATCGTTTCTAATTTTTAAACAATTAAATTAATAAAACTTCATATACTGCCAATTCAGTGAAATAACCACTAAGAAATATCTGTTCTCTAGAAAAACGAAGACAACAAAGGATTCAAACCTCTTCGATCATCATCTTACGCCAGTGAATGATGCAACTATGCATTAAAACAAAATTGTTATAATTTTTTATTTTTTTCTTAAAATATGTGGGTTAACCCCTACAAAAATATTGAGTTTTTAGGAAAATACTTTATTTACCTAAACTTATAGTCTTTAATGTTTTAGCTAATAGACATTGTTTTTAATTTATAAATAATTAAATAAATAAAACTTATTATACTGCCTAAATTCATGGAATAATCACTAAAAAATCTATTAGCTAGAGAAATAGACACAACAAAGAGCCTAAACTTTTTTACCATCATCATACGTCAGTGAAAGATGCAACTATGCATTAAACCAATATTGTCATAATTTTGGAATTTTTCTTAAATTATGTGGGTTAACCCCTACGAAAATATTGAGTTTTTCGATAAATGCTCTATTTAACAAAGTTAATAGTCTTTAATGTTTTCTAAAACTTATACCCACGTTCATTATTTATATTAATATATATTAAACTCTATTTCAGAGTGAATAGGAATCATTTCTAATTTATAAACAACTAATTTAAAAAAACATTATATACTCCTTAAATAAGTGGAATAACCACTAAGAAATATCTATTCTCTAGAGAAACGGATAAAACAAAGGATTCAAACCTCTTTGGCCATCATCTTAAGTCAGTAAAGGATGCAACTACACATTAACACAATATTTTCAACTTTTTTATTTTTTCTTAAAACATAACCCCTACGAAAATATTGAGTTTTTCGGTAAATTCTCTATTTACCAAAGCTTATGGTCTTTAATGTTTTATAAAAATTCTAACCTCATTTTTTATTTGTATTAATGTATGATTAACCCTCTTTTAGGGTAAATGGCCATCACTTTTAATTTATAAACAATTAATTAAATAAAACTTCATGTACTGCCTAAATTCATGGAATAACCACTAAAAATCTATTAGCTAGAGAAATAGAGACAACAAAGAGCCTAAATTTTTTTGACAATCATCCTACGTCAGTGAAAGATGCAACTATGCATTAAACAAGATTTTCATAATTTTAGAATTTTTCTTAATTTATGTGGGTACCCTTACGAAAATATTGAGTTTTATGATATATGCTCTATATACAAAAGTTTATAGTCTTTAATGTTTTCTGAAACCTATAACCACGTTCATTATTTATATTAATATATATTAAACTCTATTTCAGGGTGAATATGAATTATTTCTAATTTATAATCAATTAATTTAACAAAACATCATATACTCCCTAAATCAGTGGAATAACCACTAAGAAATATCTATTTTCTAGAGAAACGGAGACATTAATGGATTCAAACCTATTTGAACATCATCTTACGTTAGTGAAGGATGCAACTATGCATTAAAAACATATTATCATAATTTTTAAATTTTTCTTAAAATATGTGGGTTAATCCCTACGAAAATATTGAGTTTTTCGGTAAATTCTCTATATTCCATAGTTTATAGTCTTTAATGTTTTTTAAAACTTATAACCACATTCATTATTGAGAAATTCTCTTAGATAGCCCCTTTTAGTTTGTTCTTCACAAAAATAGTTTTGAAGGAAAAAAATAACCAAAATAGTTTTTTAGAAGCTAATTTTTTATTAATATGCATTTATATCCCTAGGGTTAACTAATTTAGACTTTAGGGTTTAGAGTAAAGGGGTGGGTTTGGGGATAGGGTTTCAAATTTCAAAAAAATAAATAAAAAAAATTGAAAATTTCAAAAAAAAATATGCTATTTTGATCATTTTATTTTTCTAGAGCTATTTTGTGACAAAAACTTAAAAATGGCTATTTAAGAGAATTGCCCTTCATTATTTATATTAATGTATATTAAACTCTTTTTCAGTGTGAATGAGAACCACTTCTAATTTATAAATAATTAATTTAACAAAACATCATATACTTCCTAAATCATTGGAGTATATGATTTAGGGTGAATGAAAATCGTTTCTAATTTATAAACAAGTAGCCTAATAAAACATCATATACTGCCTAAATCAGTGGAATAGCCACTAAGGTATATCTATTATCTAGAGAAACAGAAACAACAAAAGATTCAAAACTCTTTGACCATTATTTTACGTCAGTGAAAGATGTAACTATGCATTAAAATAAGATTGTCACATTTTTTTATTTTTCTTAAAATATGTAGATTACCCCCTACGAAATTATTGAGTTTTTCGGTAAATGCTCTATATACCAAAGTTTATAGTCTTTCATGTTTTATAAAATTTCTAACCTCATTTTTAATTGTATTAATGTATGCTTAACACTCTTTCAGGGTAAATGAGCATCGTTTTAATTTATAAATAATTAATTTAATAAAACTTCTTATGCTGCATAAATTAAAGGAATAACCACTAAAAATCTTTTATCTAGAGAAACAGAGACAACAAAGAACCCAAACATTTTTATAATCATCCTTCGCAAGTGAAAGATGCAACTATTTATTAAAACAAGATTATCATAATTTTTTAATTTTTTCTTAAAATAAGTGGGTTAAGACCCCTACGAAAATATTGAGTGTTTCGATAAATACTCTATTTATCAAAATTTATAGTCTTTAATATTTTTTAAAACTTACAACCACATCCATTATTTATATTAATGTATACTAAAATTTCTTTCAGGTTGAATGGGAATGGTTTCTAATTTATAAACAGTTAATTTAATAAAACATTATATACTGCCTAAATCAGTAGAATAACCACTAAGAAATATCTACTCTCTAGAGAAACGGAGACAACAAAGGATTCAGACCTCTTTGACCATCATCTTACATCAGTGAACAATGCAACTATGCATTAAAACAAGATTGTCATAATTTTTAATTTTTTCTTAAAATATGTGGGTTGAACCCTACGAAAATATTGAAATTTTCGGTAAGTGATGTATTTTTCAAATTTTGTAGTTATTAATGTTAATGATCTATTTACCAAAGCTTATAGTCTTTAGTGTTTAATAAAATTTCTAACCACATTCTTTATTTGTATTAGTGTATGCTTAACTATTTTCAGGTTAAGTGGGTGTCGTTTTAAATTTTAAAACAATTAATTTAATAAAACTTCATATAATACCAAAATTAGTGGAATAACTACTAAAATTTTTTATTCTCTAGAGAAACGGAGACAGCAAAAGATCCAATATTCTTTGACCATCATCCTACGTCAGTGCATGATAAAATGATACTTTAAAACAAGATTATCATAATTTTTTAAAAAAACTTAAAATATATGGATTGATACTAATAGGTAATCAACACTAATACCCATCGGATAAATGGACTAAGACCAAAATCACACCTAACTAGTCCATTTCGAGTTAGATCCAGTTCGGATATTCGTTTTCGCAGGCCTACGAATGCTTGAACTTAAGTCAAAAGAGTCTGAAAAGACATTGATTTTTCCGGAACCACTGTCAGCAGTGATTTCACACTTCTGTCTTCAGACGGTATTGTATTAGCAAATCCGACTTAACATTAAATAAGACTTTATGCTAGAATAAATAAATAAACCCTAATTATCGTTATGAATATATATAAAAAAAAAAATTTATAATCATACTACAAAATTAATAATCTGGACCCTATTAATAATCTGGACCCTAAAAATGAAAATATTTGGACACTTTTTAGTAAATGAAAATAAAAATGAAAATGAAAATGAAAATAAAAATGAAAATGAAAATGAAAATGAAAATGAAAATAAAAATGAAAATGAAAATGAAAATGAGTAGGATCTTATGCAAATGCTCTTCCAAAACATATGAACAGAGCCGGGACTGAAATTATCATTCGTTTCACCCTAAAAACATGATGCTTGTCAGAGTTCTTGATGGTTGTTAAAACTAATTATCTAAATATTCTACAAAATCATATATATTAAAACATCACAACTCAATAACTCATAAATAATATGCATGCTTAATTAAAATAATATAAAATATAAAACTAAACTAAACTAAACAAAAATAAATATTAATAACTATTACAATTTAGTTTTTATGTAAGTATTTATTTCCGCATATATATACGCGGGTGAGTCATCTAGCATATACTCTTTCCGTTTCAAAATTATATATATTTTAAAATTTTCACACATATTAATAAAATACAATAAATTTTAATTTTTAATGCATAGTTTTTTTGTAGTTATCTATTTCCCGCAAATTTAAATCAATAAAAATTTAGTAAATACAATCAATTTTTTTGAAATTTGCAATTATTTATTTTTAGTTGACAAAATATACATAGAATATATAAAAATTGCATTTTTTAGAAACAAATTTTTTTTTAAACATATATCTTTTTGAAACAGAAGGGAGTATATATCAGATAGCCATTTGAATGAAGGCGAGGTCATTGATGAGAAAATTGAAGCTGAAAAGTATCTGGTGGAAAATAAGGATGTCCTTGATACCGTCATCAACATGTTAAGGTTATATGAAGCATTCTGTTTTAGTACTAAATGTTTCATATGTTCATCATCCAGTTATTATCAACAGTTCAACTCATGGTCGATATGCAACGTTAGAGACATGAAAGAAAATATAAAATTGTGTAACAGAATAATACAAAGCTTAGATGAGGCTTCTCATGTTAATAAGCTAAATTGACTAAAAAATCAATTGGTAATTATGAATAAAAAAGGTGATGTATAGAAACAATTGGACCTCTGTAAGATTACCCTGAAGAAGCCCTTTTTCAGATTTGGTAAAAAGAATAATCATTTCTTTAGCAATCTGAGTACATCTCCAACAAGATGTAGCGATCCTGTGACCAGAACCTGTGGCAAGGAAAAGAAAAACATAAGAAAAAGACAATAGCAGAGAAGACGTTAATGCTCTCTTCTACTCTAAAGAATCTGAAAAGACTTTGAAACTTTGTCTCCCAAGTGGATAATGAATATAGCTTTTGACTTTACCTCTAGTTTCAACGAAGGGTTCCGGCGTACGCAGTCTCGTAGCCAGTTTATGGTCAATGGAAGTGAAGGCATTACAGCGCTTGAAGTGATATGTGTCCCTGTAGGTCCACCACAATGAGGTACATCTCCACACAGGAAATCATGAGGTGGTAAGGAAGTTACTCCATCAGGGTTCAGTGTATGGTCAAGCGCAGCATCTGATTTAGTCACCGGACAAATGCTCAAGATTAAGCGCAAAATCAATTTAAGTACAAAGACGCGAAAGCTAACCTTTTCCTGTTCCTTGGATTGATCTCTCCCAGAGTTTCTGTAGTCTGAATTGCCAAGTCAAATCTTTTCTACGTGTATCTAAAGGAATAGCTGATGCGCCTGAAATGACTTTGTTGTAAGTTGACATGCTCGGAACGAAAAGTGCTCTTGAGAAATGAGTGCCTGAAAGTGTTTTCATTCACCAATATGCATTAAATATTAACAAGAAACTATAAAAAAGCAGAGTATAATTTGTTTTCAGATTACCTGAGGAAGCACAAGTGGTGACAAGCTTCGGAAGTAAAACTTGAGGGTCTCTCACTTCCATGCAGTTGAACAGAAGAACCTATTAACACAGAAGAACTCTTCACAAGTCAGATCAAAGTATCAAATACAAAATTTTCATAAGCAATTGAGCAGAAAGCAAAAGAACTTTGTCAACAAGCAATTGCATTGATCATTGCTGGTCTTAGGTACCTGCTTGGAGACTCTGTTAAAGTCTCTACCTAACTCCTCATGTCTCCTGTAACCATTGACAGGAGTAGATAAGCTTTTGTTTCCTCTGACTGCAGAAGAGAACCATCGGCCACAAGCTTCCATGCTCTCTGGACTGTGAGCTCCATCCAAGTAAAAGATCAGATCACCACATGGAGTTTTCGTCAAGCCTGGCGAGTCCTGCTGATCTGATACTAAATCATGAACAACTTGGGCTCTCCCATGAAGACGTGCCGTTGCCAGACCACGACAAAACGCCACGGGCATGTCAGTTTCATTACTTCCCTGTTAACAAAAACCCCCAAAGGAGCAAACAAGATTCAGCAAATAAACCCATTGGTTGATAAAGGTTTAATAACTAAAAGCAAAACCCACATTTGGAAATATCTTGTCCCAGTTCCCAGTTCTTTGAAGCCAGCATCTTGAAAGAGAAACAGCAAGACCTGCATTTACAAGCTGATGATCCCCAGACAAGCCAAGTTCAATTCCATCCAACTTTTTCAGGTCAAGAGGCGCTATTACTTCCAGAGGAACCTACAACGCAGGTTAAAGAGCACGCCAATTTAGTATTTATTCCTTGTGATTCGGTTTAAATAACTAAAACCACAGGTGAACTAAAGACCATGATAAGGCTAGAAACCGTAAACTGTATTATTTCCAAAACTGAGAATCAAGGACACCAAGGAACCCAAGATAGACCTATGGTGATCACTTCTACAGCACTCCCAAACCCAAACCCAAACAACCCCGAAACACTTGATACCGCTTCCTACATTTCAAGCCTCTCCTATTTATATTGATCCCACCCACTAATATAAAATCTTTAACTATAAGTTACCTTAAGATTATTAGCTGTTTCTTGAAGAACCCCCATTGCTTCAGAGAGTTGTGGTACTGTGAAGGCCGGGATTTGAGGCTTTCATTAGCATACAAGGAAACAGAGCAAATCAGAGAATATCTAACATGAATCTGCCAATTGGAACTCTTGACATAAACATATTGCAAACATTTAGAGATAAAGGAAAAAATTTCTCGAAATATTTTATAAAGTCAGAAGGTACCTTGAAAATCCCAGCCTTGTGAAAAGCAATGTCAGCTAACGTATGTCCTGTGTAGAATAAGTGTTGAGAAAAATTAGAGTTAGCAAAGTAATGCGTTAGAAAGAAAGAACATTTGCCTGATGATCGGAGAATAAATAGTGTGGCATGTACCCAATATATCCATATGATCCATCCCAAGAGAAGCAATGCCGCAGACAACAGGCTTTTGAATCTGTAATTCACATTTTACTATTTTAATGAATACAGATGTCCTACATTAAATAATTATGACAGGAAACTCAAAAGATGCTTACAACGTTTGTGGAGTCAAGTTTCCCCCCAAGTCCAACTTCAATGACAGCAACATCAACCTATCAGGAACATGAACATTCAGTTTTGGCCCAATACGTAAGGTTTCAGTGCAAGGGGAGTTCCGTCAAAGCAGAGAGAGTATATCCTGAACTATACTTATAAGTGATATCATGTGATCAATATCAGCAATTTTGGTCTTTCGGAAGAGCATAACTGAGTAGTAGATTATGATGCAATTGCGAGGATGGCCCAATTCTTCACGAATATTATGTAATTATTGCTTGAGTTAGGAAACAAAGATACTTATCGGATAACATAGTTGATCAGAGATATACCTTTTCACAAACAAAAATTTTAAATGCCAACACTGTGAGGAACTGAAAAAGAGGAGGCATGGTAATACCATCTACAGCTTTCTCCTGCAAATAAGAAGCTCACGATTAGATATCTACACTGTTTGCTCATAGTCTACAAAAAGATATTCAACCAAAATATCCCTCAGATCAAGGCAAAAAGCTGTAGTACGGTTTCTTCTCCTCTCATTCCATAACAAAACAGACTCAAAATGGTAATTCGTGGCAGAAAGTGAGCAATGAATAATACTCAAAGACTATATCCAATTATACATCTCAAACTGGAAATCAAAAGCAATGCATAACAAGGGTCTTTTACCTTCAGTAACTTCCAACATTCCCAGAAATACTGTAAAAACTTTTCCTCAGATATATCCAAGCTGGAAAAGCGAAACAGCATTTCAAATTGGTCTCAGTGTTCATCATGTAGCATTGAACATCAATCTACTGATGAACTTACCCATCTATTCGGAATCTTTCCCTCACATCCATCAGGTGAGGAGATGTAAACAATCCTGTTCGAAACCCACAGTTACGTAATATTGCCTCACAGAAGACACATGTTGAGCCCTGATAAATACACAAGCAAACAAAGAAAATCAGAAGCTGCTTATGGAACCCTGGGATACATGAATATTACTTCCATAGGCATAAGCTATAACAATGGATTAGTTGAGTCACCAAATAATCTGAGCTTTTCTGTTGAGTGTTAATTACTCAAAACTGGAAACAATATTATCTCACACAAAATTTAGTGCTAACAAATATAAGTTAAGTTTCAATTTCCGACCTGTAATAAGCAGAAAAAGTATTTTTTCAAAAAAGCAACCTACCTTTCCCTTCGTTCCTGCGACATGAATAACTTTTAGTTCTTTAATTTTATCGTCCAGGTCCAAAATCTGTATTGTCAAACCAAAACCACTCCAGTATTTAGTACTACTATCAAAAAGGAAAATTTTCTATTGGTGAGAAAAAGATGCAGCATGTAAAGTCTTGAAAAGAAAGGATGAAAGAGATCTGGCTTGCATCACAACACTCCAAATTCTCAACGGCCAGAGGCAAGATAAGTTATGTATCTCTCAACAGAGAAAACTCAGGGAAGCCCAGTCCAAAGGAAAAAAAGGAAAATCTACTAAATTCCATGATCAATTAAGATAGTTCAGAGTGAGTTACATTGCATTCATGTCACACAAGTATTGAAAATATTCTCAAAAGTCTTTGTATGCTTTATTTATTTGAGCTAAAGCCTATTCCAAAAAGTACAATCCAGACAATGTTGACTGTAAGTGGCTGTATTATCTCACCTTGAGATATGAGACGACTTGCTCAAGCTTGTCACGACTTCCTACGGTAGGTGAGCGGTCGCCACGTCGACGAGAAATAAGAGTGGAGAGCGCGTCCATTGCATCATCATAAGAAGATAAAGCTGCATTATCTGCCTTCTCTTCCTTGGCACCCATATCAGTGGCAGAATTCTCCACAGCTTGTATTGATTTGCTTGAGTACCTAAGCTCTAGAGACGCAAACAAAACATTAAGAACACAAGTCCTAGGCATGAAACAAGTGCACGGTGAATATACTTACTATTGTTGAAATAAACACGATCCCGAGAGCCTGAAGTTAAAGAACTCGGCGTTGGTTTAGTGAGGGAAGATTCTCTTTTGTCAGAAAAGAATGGAACTAGAGGTGCTCCGCACTTCAGAAACCCGTTCCCATAAATGAGCATCAGGGAGGGAATGTCAAATCTACAACCAGAATACGCTTTAATAAATTGTGTTAAAAAAACAGTGTTTCTTTTTCATTAATGAACATTGTTCTTCAGTCCCAAAACTCAAAAGCCCTATAACAAAAACGGGCACAACTCAGCTCATTTTTGAAATCCAATTAACAAGCCAAGGCAGGACAAATCACTTGGATTGATTGCATCATTAAAAACAACTAAAGTTGTCTACTTTAAGCATTCATTAGCATTATCAAAGCATCAACAATAGGGATGATGCTAAGAATCAAGAAACTCCAAAAACTAATCTTAAGTAGAAACCCAATAAAGAGGAGAACTTAAATCTATTCAGCATCAACTCATTTACCAAGTAAGCAAACAACATCAATCGATTAAGACACGAACGTACACCAACAGATTCAATCTAAACACTTTCCATTCATCAGATAATAAGCTAAGTTGCAGAAGGAAAGAGAGAGAGAGAGACCAACCATGGAAAGCTTCAATCACTTTCTAAGACACTTTGTGTGGCTCTTCTTCTTGTTGAAACGTATAAAATCAAATCGCTTTCCAGAATTTGTGGAATGCGAACAGAAATAGGGAAGGATGATGTTTTTTAGGGTTTGTTGGGGGCTCACCACTCAGCAGCCATTGCCGAAAAGGAAGACGACAGCCTCCACTCTGCACCACCACCTTGATTTTCGAATCGTTTGCGTCATCCTCCTTTGTTTAAAGCCATATAATAATAATCTTACCCTTTTTTTTTACGCTCAGATACAGAGTTTTTTTTCCTTCCGACAAGAACCATTCCAAAAACCAAACCAAGATTTTGTTAAAACTTGGAGCCCATAAGAACTGATATGGGCCGAACCTAAGACCCAAATAGGAAGACTAGTCATTTGCCAAGCAGGCCTAAAGTAATTAATTGATCAAATAACAAAAATGATAAAATTTTAATCTTTTGCTAATTTGATACATTTTAAAACTCAAATCATTTTAAACTAAGGATACTAATAGAGACAGAACTATCGATGGTAATGTAATTTTGCACTAGTAACGCTGATAACAGCTGTAAAATGTCAATATTTGCTCTGGTTATGAACTTATTATTATTATATGGAGTCGTCATGAGTAGTAACTT
Source organism: Sinapis alba (assembly GCA_012274485.2). Lineage (NCBI taxonomy): Eukaryota > Viridiplantae > Streptophyta > Magnoliopsida > Brassicales > Brassicaceae > Sinapis > Sinapis alba. Next base: position 17,001 of record MU106180.1, on the reverse strand, counting down.
ATAGTATGAAGTTAACAATTTATATAACTAACGACGTTACACTACATATTTTCTACAAGGGTTTTCAAAATTAATATAATCAAACTTTAAATATAAGCATGTGGTCCAAAATCAAACAGCATGTGCATATCTTTCCTGCTCTAAGATTTTGAAAGCTATAGACGATTTAATAAAAATTGTAATAATTTGGAAGCTTAAAACTTTTTTTTTACAAATTTGGGAGTGTGTTTATATAAAAAATTTAAAACATTTTGAAAGTCTGAATTAAATGTTTCATCAGGCTTGGTACATGACTGACCCGCTCCCCTGAAATTATTCCTTTTGTTGCACCTCGAAATTTTGTTGAACGTTAAAAGAAAAAGAAAATGTTCGATGCGTTCTAAACATTCTGCGCCTTCAAAGAGAAACGTTCTACCTGATCGCCATTGTCACCACATGCAATGGCTTATGCATGCAAACACAATAAGATCACGGGGTGCCTTAAAGAGGAAAACCCCCACTTCGAACCTCGGAAATTCTAGCCACGTACGTGTCTTTGTTGATGAAATTCTTCTCCAAGAAAATTTATAAACAAATCACAAAAATACAAAATAAGTTTTAACTTGAATGGGAAAAAAACTGTAGTCACGAGAAAGAGATAGGACTAAGAGCAGCAACAACACACATGTGATACGTTCGTTATCACAACTTTTGCTCTCGCTCTCCTTCACATGCACAAGATTGACAACATGAAGTCTATATTCATTACCAATTTTGATAATATATTTATTCCACCAAAAAAATAATCAATAACAGGAGAAATATGTTTTAATTTTTAATTTGGAAAATGGACTATATATATTGACCCCTATATATCCTTGTTCATAGTGAGCTTAGTCTGCAAAAGAAACCCTCAACGTGAGATTCATTACAATCATCTGTGTTATCTAAAATGGCAATCAATCTTAACACCATTGTTTCCTTCATCGTTATTGTACATCTTGTTATGTCTGCTCAAATGCATGTAAGTGTTTGGACATTCTTTCTATTTTAGGATCTACCTAATTATTATTTTTTTCAGTTCTTCACACTCATCAAACTTTGTATTATCATACGTCATGAATATTAACAGCCAATACACTTGGATTCTCCTGCTCCACAACCACATCCACCCCAGTCACAACCCCCGCATCATAATAGCTCCCAAGTGAGTTTCTATAGTTTCACTACTCACAAAAAAAAAAAGAGTTTCATGAAATCAACAAAATCCTTTTCAACTTCCTTACCTTAACCTTGATTTTGACAGTATGGTACCACTGAAGGCAGTCTTCAACCCCAAGGTAAACCAATACCTAGTCTAGCTTTCAATAAATTGTTTTGCGCTGAATGCGAAATTAAATCCATTTTCTTGGACTGTACTAGAGTGTGGGCCACGGTGTGGAGATAGATGCTCAAATACTCAATACAAGAAGCCATGTTTGTTCTTTTGCAACAAATGTTGTGCCAAGTGCTTGTGTGTGCCTTCAGGTACTTATGGCAACAAGCAAGTCTGTCCTTGTTACAACAACTGGAAGACTAAGCTCGGTGGACCCAAATGCCCTTGATTTCTCCTCTATACTACTTCTGCATAGCCTCCATATAGTTTGTTAATCTATCTACCATAATGTTCTGTATATGTATTGGACTCATTTGTCATAACCATATCATTAGGACCACGTAAAAAGTTTACTACAAGCCGTGAATTGATTATGTACTAGTTAAGAGTTAATACTGGTTCACTTCAATACATTGTTCTTGAAGAAGCAGCTCTCTGCTTCTTCAGGTCGAGGACTTCGAGTGCTTTTGATGCTAACTTATCCTTTATAAAGATTTTTGAGTGCACATAAAGATTTTTGTCTATAAAAGAGAAAAACGGTCATTTCATACTCAACATATTGCGATATGTTTAATTCATACCCAACTTATATGGCTGAGCCAAAATATATCTAAACTTTTAAAAATTTAAAATAACATACATGATATTTATTTTTTTGGCGAAATCATACACAAGTCGCTACATCAGTTGCCATGTCATCTATTTTTGCTGACGTAGACGCTTCGTCAGCTAATTTTACTGACGAGGATGTCATATATACATTTTTTTGAAAAAGTAAATAATGGTTTTATAAAAATAAATGAAAGATGTAATACAACATCTGTATTATTTTATTGAACTGGAAAAAGAAAAACAGCGGTCCAAAGCCAAATAGGCCATTAGTTATTAACTTATCATAGAGATACATTGCCGAAAGAAGATGCATGAAGAGAAGAGAGCAATAAAAGAGTTATATATATAGCATTTTCATTATTCAAATCAACATGAATATATATATATATATGTATATATATATATGAAAATCATCAAGAGTTGGAGTTTGTCGATGAAGGAGTATGCATCTCATGGTAACAGCCACAATAATTATGGAGGCAAGTTGGCATCTTCCCTGTGTCCTCACATTTTGGGAGTCCAACCTTCAGACAATCTTTGTCTGTTTGACATATAATCAAAGGCATTGTCAGAGTCACTTTCACCATGCCTGTTAATCATTCATGTACACACCAAAACTATTATACATATTAAGGATGTAACATATGAATGATCAAAATCATAAAACGGCTAATGCTTACATGACGAGACCATGAAGAGGATAATAAAAAATGCTGAGATTTTCTCCATTTAATTTCTTATATTGTCACTTATATGTTGAAAGAGAGCTGATTATGGGTTCATAGGTGTAGCATCTATTTATACAATATGATTAGTGGGTTGAAGACAAGTAAATACATTGCCATTATAATTAGTCAATAATGAAAAGTATTTCTTTACGGTCTTGGTCAACAAAAAATAGTCTTTGTACAGTCTGTGATTATGAGTTTCCAAATAATCCTAACACAATTAGTGAATTGAAAGTCTTTGTGTTTCTCATATACCAAAAATGTTGAGACTTTCAGTTACTCTGGTACCGTTAATATTGAGTCACAACCCTGCTGAGGAGCTCCTCCGAGTGTTCTCAGCTAGACACTGGAGACGAGCGGCGGTGCATGTTAGACGATTGCAAGCGCATGATAGTAGCGGTTGACGATGAGGGGAACGGATCCGTATGTTTCACTGACTTCTCAGAATGATGGATCTCCAGCGATGACCTTCCTCTATATGTTTCACTCTTTCTGTTTTTTTTTGGTAGGTTATCACGAAACTCTTTTTGCTCTAATATTTTCTTGGGGATTACGTTATGTATATTGTAATCACTATCCGACTTTTTTTCGTGCTTTGGTCTCACTTGCACAGTATCGCGAATTACTTTCCGATAAGTCACCTATCATTTCACTACTCTAGCTCAAGCACTCTTAATTTTAGAGTTCCAAATGGATGTAGGACGGAAAAGTTAAGTCGACTTTGATAACATAAGTAACCAAATCAATTCTTTTAAACCTTTTCATATATCAACTCGGGATATTACATATATAGTATGGAGTTCAGACCAAGAAATGAGGGTAATCTTTCAAATTACATCTCTTTTTGTTTTTAGATTACTTGAATCAGGATTCTAACTTTTCGTATTAAAATGATTTGTAAGATCTAATATCAAGAAAAACAAGAATAATTATGTAATGATCAAAAAAAATTTTATAATTGGAGAATCTAGTTTAAATATGTCAAAATCTAATCACTTCTTTAGTTTTTTTAAAATGATGTATTTAGATTTGAGAATTCACAGAGTTTGCAGCTTTTTATAGTTTATTGTTGTAATTAGAAACGGGTGTTTTTAGTTTTTTAATAGAGCGCATACCATGTAAGTAGGCAGCATTATATTATGAGAAATTCCCTTAGATAACCCTTTTTAGTTTGTTTGTCACAAAAATAGTTTTTAAGGAAGAAAATGACCAAAATGTTTTTTTTAGGAGCTAAAAAATTCATTTATATGCATTTATACCTCTAGGGTTAACTAATTTGGACTTTAGGGTTTAGAGTTAAGGGGTGGGTTTGGGGTTAGGGTTTCAAATTTCAAAAAAAAATCAAAAAAATCAAAATTTCAAAAAAAAAAAGTATATTTTGGTCATTTTATTTTTTTAGGGCTATTTTTGTGACAAAAACTTAAAAAGGGCTATCTAAGAGAATTGCCCTTATATTATTAAAACATCGCCATTAGTTATTACTCCCTCGATTTAATTGTTGTTGTAGAAAAAAAAATTCGTTTCAAAATAAGTGTCGTTTTAGGATTTTAATGCAAAAGTTATTAATAAAAATTTTCATTATATTTTTCTATTGGTTGAAATATGGTTAGATGTATAGATAATTGTGTTTTTATTTTGAAAACCTACAAAATCATATATTTTCTTAATATGTGTCTATAAACCTAGAACAACAAGTAAAATGAAACGGAACGAGTAAAAGATAACGATGAACACGTTTTATTCATATATTGTCATTTCATTATGTAAATCAACATGAAGATTATCAAGAGTTGGAGGTGGTCGTCAATAAAGGGGTGGTGGATGATTGGGACACCAACAATAATTGTTCTCGCAAATTGGAGGTTTCCCTGTGCTCTCACAATTTGGAAATTTGTAGTCCACGCAATCTTGGTCTGTTCGACACAGTTTCAAATAACTCTTTGAAACAGTCACTTCTACCATACCTACTCATCATTCATGTACCCCAACCAAAAACTATTAGATAAATGAATAATCAAAGATCATAAAACATACAATGCTTACATGAGGAGACGAGGAAGATGATAACAAAAAATGCTGAGATTTTCTCCATTTAGTTTATTTGATAATCTTATATCGTCCTACTTGTATGTTTGAATGGAGATGATTACAAAATTCGTAGGATGTAGCATCTATTTATAGAATGTGATTAGTGTTGGTGCGGATTTCACTTTAAGTCTAAACCGCAAATCCCATTCGGATAAGGTTGTCCGATATTTAGCAGTTTCAGGAAATCCATTAATGAAGAGTTAAGTCAAAACATTAATCAAATCTTGGTCAAAAGTCTTGATAGATGGTCTTAATAGCCGTTTCTCTCAATTAATGACTACAAATGATATGGTCTCATCTATAAATCTTATTCTTTCCGTTTCGAAATAATCCATCTTTTAAAAAAAAAAATATTTTTAAAAGATTCATATTTAACCTTTTTAATATATATAATAATGATAAATTGTAAATTTCAAAAACATTAATTATGTTTACTGAATTTTGATTGGTGAAAAATTATATTCACTCTATTTCATAAAGCTGTATATTTTGATGTTTTCACACATATTAAAATAATATATTAATCATACATTGTTTTTAGAAATTAACAAATTCTAATGCATTTAACCAATAATCTTTCAATAAATTTAATTAAATTTACTAAAAATTGTAATTTTGTATAGAAAACATAAAAATACATCTTTATGAAACAATTTATTTTTCTAAAATATCTATCTTAATAGAACGGAGAAAGTAGGAAATTATTAAATACATAAGATAATGCACTTATTGTTAAAATTTTACGTATTTTTTTAATAAATGTGAAAACTCTATAATATACATCTTCTTGAAACGGCTAGAATATTTTATTAAGAAGAGTTTACTCACTCATGGTGATGCCATCTAGGATAATAGAGTAAGGATATTCTGACACGTAGCATTAGTAATGAGTTTTGTTTCTGCTAATTTTTTCATTGGGCTTCCTCATTTGTTTATGGGTTACTTTTGAACAAGACTGTACAAAATTAAATTGAACCCAAATTTGATCCACGTATAGAGGGTCCTCGTCTTGGAGAATTTGCTGTCACCATGCAAATGTCTTGAGTTTTAAGTTCTTCTTTGTTCATCTTGCCGGCGAAAAAAAATCTTCAAAAGTCACAGAGTTAGTCTGAATCGAATTTTCATCTTCAATATATTCATTAACAATTATTCTTCCACAAAATCTATCGTTAAATGCATCCCCTTTAATTCCTTTCTCAGAATCTTTAACTACAAAAATATAAAGAGAAATTCCTTTGGATAGCCCATTTTAGTTTGTTTGTCAAAAAAATAGTTTTTAAGGAAGAAAATGACCAAAATGTTTTTTTTAGAAGCTAAAAAAATCATTTATATGCATTTATACCCTTAGGGTTAACTAATTTGCACTTTAGGGTTTAGAGTTAAGGGGTGGGTTTGGAGTTAGGGTTTCAAATTTCAAAAAAAAAAATAAAAAAATCAAAATTTCAAAAAAAAAAGAAGTCTATTTTGGTCATTTTATTTTTTTAGGGCTATTTTTGTGACAAAAACTTAAAAAGGGCTATTTAAGAGAATTGTCCAAATATAAATCCCATCCCCAAATTTCATCAGTTCTCTCCTCTCAATCATAAGATTTCTAGAAATTTGGCGTTAAAACTCATTACGATCAAACTTTTCAAAAGCTTTAGTTTATGGGAGATAATTACGTTTTCGATTTTGATTGTGGATTTTGTTTAACTTTGTTCATGTATTGATTATCATTTTTTTTTAATCAAAAACTTTTGTTTATGAGAGATGATTTAGATTTAGATTTTGTTGGTTGATTTTGTTTTAATTTGTTCTTTTATTGATTTTCAAAATTTTAAAGAAGAAAATGTTGTAAGTGATGAGGAAGATGATATACTCTCTGTTTCATAATAAGTGTCATTTTAAATTTGTGCACACGGATTAAAAAAACATTTAATTTTGCATATTTTCTATATAAAAACATCATTTCCCATACACCTAACTATATTTCAACCAAAAAAAATTAAACTGGAAAATAAAATTCATAAATTTTGCATTGAAATACGAAAACTGACACATATTTTGTAACGAAATTTTTTCTCTAAAACGAAAACTGACACTTATTTTGTAACGAAATTTTTTCTCTAAAATGATATTTAATATGAAACATAAGGAGTATTTGATTATTGTGATGATTTAGATGAAGTATCTTTAGGGGATGAAACTTCACATCGTACGAGATACAAGTTGAAGCAGCTTCTTTTGTTTCTTCAGATACCATTTTATTATTCAAATCAACACGAATATTTATATATTATATATATGAATATCATCAAGAGTTGGAGGTTGTCGATGCATGAGTATGCACTTCATGGTAACAGCTACAGTTATAATGGAGGCAAATTGGCATATCCCCTGTGACCTTACATCTTCCATACTTCTTCGCACAATCTTCATCTGTTTGACATTTTATCGCAGGCATAGTCACAGTCACGTTCACCATGCCTGTTAATCATTCATGTACACACCAAAACAGTTAGACATATTAAGGATGTAACATATCAAATGATCGAGAGATCATTAAACGGATAATGCTTACATGATGAGACCAGGAAGAGGATGACAAGAAATGATGAGATTTTCTCCATTTTTTTTTTATTGTCCTACTTATATGTTTAATGGAGATGATTATGGATTCAAAGGGTGTAGCATCTATTTATATACGTGATTACTAGGTTAAGACAAGTAATACATTCACAATTTAATTACAAAATAATCAAATTATTTTCTTAATGTTTTGGTCAACAAAAAATATTCTTTGCACAATATGAGTTTCCAAATAATCCTAAAACAGTTAATGAATATCTACTCTATTAAAATAGAAATACTCAAAACTCTATTGTATAAAAATTCATAATCTATCAAAATATATAACACTTCTAGCAAATCTTAATACTACGTAAAAATATTAAGGAAAATTTGCAAAAAACACTCCAATAAGATTTTAATTCGAAAACTACACTATTGTTTAAGTTTTTTTTAAAAAAAAAATACACTAATGTGTATATAAGTTTACTTAATTGTCCAATCTGAATATTATTCAGTTCCTAATTTATTTTTATTAAAAGTAATGGTTTTATGAAAAATTGTTTTAAGAAAGAAATCTTAGAGCATCTACACAATATTCTTTTGATATTTCTTAAACTATTTATATTTTGGAAAATAAAAAGAAAACAAGAGGACGTCTCATCTCCTTCTTTGTATCCTCAGATTCTTTAAAAACCCTTTTCTTTCTCTAGTTTCACATATTCTTCCTCTCATTTGATTAACAGGTTGTTGATTCATGAATCAGATTTCAGTTTCTAATTCTGATTCTATTTTATTCTGAATGTAGTTTTTTTAAAAAGGAAAATCATGTTGCATATAGCTGGAGTTTTTGGAGAGAGTGGAAACAAATCATAATTTTTTATAATATCCTTATTATTTTAAAACTTTAAAATGAAAAATAAAATTATTTATCTCAACGCATAAATTTATCTTAAACATAAACACTAATAATAATAATAATAGTAATATTACTATTAATTTTATGATTTATATTTTAATTATTGCAGTATCTAGTTTGGATAAAAATGTCAATTCACATTGAATAAAGTGTAGTTTTCAAAAAAAATAAAAATAATAAAAGGCGTAATTTTTAAATTTCAAGATGTTAATAGTGTAATTTCAAATTATCCCAAAATATTAATGGTAATTAAAATTTTAATATAAATCTATTTTTAATTCTAACAAAATCTGTTGGGAATAAATATAACAGAATATTACTAAAATTTCCAATACTGAAAAAAAAAATCTGCTGAGAATAAATATAAAAAATCTGTTGAATTTTTATAATTATTAATTTATAATAATAATTTATTTTGATACACACCAAAACAGTTAGACATATTAATCATTCATGTACACACCAAAAGGTATATTTGCAAAATAAAAAAATATGATATCAAACAATAAGATGCATTAACACCTATATATTTACTTTATTAAAGTTTAAATTAAAAATATTAAAATAATATGTCAATATTAATAGAGGTTTTGATTGTAAAAATAATAATATCCAAAGTTCAAATGGTTTATTCCGAAAAGTCTAATTTTAGGGTTTATAAAACTAAATCCAAATCTTGTAATTTTTAGAGGTGTGCGGGTTCGGAATGCAGATTTCAGTCCTAATTGACATATCTAGTCTTAATAATTTTTTTCTTTTTTTTGCCGGCCATGACAGTATGATCACATCAATAAGACCACGTAAATAATTTACTACTAGCCGTGAATTAGTTACTAGATTAGAGTTATACTGGTTGACTTCATTATATATTTTTTGTCTGAATTGACTTCATTATATTGCTATTGAAGAAGCAGAGAGTTACTTCTTAAGGTCGAGGACTTTGAGTGCGTTTGATGTTAACTTCTCCCTTAGCTTTGCAGATGCATGCCTTATACAGACTCTAAGCGTGCTTGAGTCCCCATGAGTCTATTTTTAGCTTAGTCAGTTAGTCTTCTCCTTGTTGTCTGCATCTGCATCCTGCAATCAAATGCAGTAGAAATATGTAAACTGGTTATCTCGGAAAATATAAACACCCAATCAAATGACTCAATCTTATTAAAACTGACAAATTTTATTGGCATTGATTCTTTTGGAGTAAAGGATCAATCGTAATCACTAAGAGAAACATAATCATACATTTCACTTGGAATTACCTTGCATAGTAGGCTGGGCATTTTACCCCGACCCGAAGACCCGATCCGAAACCGACCCGAAAAACCCGGTCCAGGTAGGAACCGACCCGATCAAATTATCCTATTGGGTCTTGAGCCTAAGGACCCGCGGATAGAGTACCCGATCCGAATCGTACCCTATATCCGATAGGGTAATTTTAGATCCAAATCAATTACACTAAACCAAGCTTAAACCAGCCTACATCTATCTAAACCAGCCTATATATGAATGTTTTAATATATTTTTGGTATTATGAATATTTTTTTAAGTTTCATATTTGTGTGTTTCGGGTATTTTTCATGTCTTATGTTCATATTTTGGATAAAATTTTAGATTTTATGGATATTTAAATATTTTCATGTATTTTTTTTTTATGTTTTTGGGTGTTTTTCAGGCTGGACCCGAACTGAACCCGACCCGGAACCGACCCAAACCCGAACCAAATTTTTTTAATTACCCTATTGGGTCTAACTATTTAAGACTCAACCCGACAAGACCCGAACCGAAAGTTTCAAATTAACCTATTGGATCCTAAACTCTAAGACCCGAAAAACCCGAATCTGAAAGGACCTGACCCGAACCCGACCCGAGGATCCAAATGTCCAGGCCTATTGCACAGCTTGACTAAAGACTATGTGTCAAAATCTTCAGATGGATGTTTTGCATCTTCAGTGTTACTCTAACCATTTCTTTAATTCTTCATAGAGATGTATTTAGATTCGAGAATTTACAGAGTCTGCAGTATTTTAGTTTTGTTGTTTTTATAAACAAAAGTTTTTTTAGTGGTTTAATTATCTTTATACCATTAATAGAGCTCAGACCATGTGACAATGCATCATTATTTTATTAAAACATTGCCATTAGTTATTATAGAGAGATACTACAGATGGTAGAAACATGGAGAGAAAATAACGATTAAGGAGTTTGTATATATTGTCTTTTCACTATATTAAATCCACATGAATGTATATGAAGATCATCAAGAATTGGAGGTCATTGATGAAGAAGTGGGGAAGCAGGATGCCTTTTATCGGGACAGCCACAATAATTGCTGTGGCAAGTTGGCATCTTCCCTGTGTTCTCACATTTTGGGAGTCCAGCCTTCAGACAATCTTTGTCTGTTTGACATATTATCAAAGGCATTGTAACAGTCTCTCTTACCATGCCTGTTAATCATTCATGTACAGACACACCAAAACTATTAGACATATTCAGGATATAACATATCGAATGAGATCATAAAATGTATAATGCTTACATGAGGAGACCAGGAAAAGAATGACAAAAACTGCTGAGATTTTCCCCATTTATTTTATTATATTGTCCTACTTATATGTTTGAAGGGAGATGATTATGGATTCATAGGTGTAGCATCTATTTATACAACGTGATTAGCGGGTTGAAGACAAGTTAATGTATTGCCGATATAATTAGTCAATAATGAAAGTATTTCCTTACTTTTCAATATAATTAGTCAATAATGAAAGTATTTCCTTACTTTTCAATATATTTAGTCAATAATGAAAGTATTTCCTTACTTTCAATATAATTAGTCAATAATGAAAGTATTTCCTTACTGTCCTGGTCAACAAAATTAGTCTTTGTACACTCTGTGATTATGAGCTTCCAAATAATCCTAAGACAATTAGTGATTTGAAAGTGTTTGTATCTCATATATATACCAAAATTTTAGCAATTTTTTTTTGAATGAATGTTAAATTGATTCAACCCAATTTTTTACAAAGAATACATCTTTTAAAAATATTAAAGACACTTCTTTAATATTTTTTGTATCTTCAAGAATACATAAAAATATTAAATCTGTCAAGATCTAACCACTTCTTTAATATTTTAAAAAGATGAATTTACATTTGAGAATTTACAGAGTTGGCATATCATACTATATGAGTAGACATATCAAACCGGCTTAAAACCGCAACAAACCGGAAAAAATCAAATTAAACCATGATTAAGAACTTCTCCGGTTCGGTTTTAAAAACATCTCTGCTTGAACTTACTTCCGCTTTGTCGGAAAATCTCTCTCTGCCACATTGATTCGATTTCGGACAAGATAATCGTTGTTTTGTCAGGTATAGAGGGTGGAAAAAAGATGGCGACTTCGCGCTTACAGATGGAAGGAGATGACTCTGTACTTCTACACGTGACTCACTCTAACCTCAAGAGCTTTGCTGCGGATGTTCGTTTCTCTCCGCAAGTGAGTCTCTTCTGCTGAAGTTCATCTTTTTTTTTATATAGTAATTCTTGCTATGTCTGATCAATAAAGTTTTTTTTTTTTGTTGTTGTTGTGAAAAGATGAATGTGGAAGCTGTGAAAGAAAAGTTGTGGAAAAAATGTGGGACGTCTGTTAATGCTATGGCTTTAGAGCTTTATGATGAAAGTGGCTCAAAGGTTGCAGCTCTTAGTGATGATACAAGACCTCTCGGTTTCTACTCCCCCTTTGATGGGTAACTTACTAACTTCTGTTACTGAAATGGATGAGATGTTTCAGTTTCAGTTTCTGATTTAGAGAATTTGGAACCAATTTAACTCTATAGACCTCTGTTCACTGTAATCTTGATAATCAAAATGGATGACTTCATGTTGTATTAGTTCATCTGATTGGTCTTTACTGTTGCTTTCACAAGGTTTCGGTTGCACATAGTAGATCTTGATCCCTCTTCGGTCACAACTGGAGGCTGGCTTGAAGATACCTCATTGGTTGAGAAGTATAACATCTCAGAAGAGGACTATGCTAAACGAACTGGTAAGTTTTCTACTGTATCAGAAGACACTTGTTTGTCTGTCAAGTGAACACGAGGGGATTACTGGCAATTTCCTCTTATGATATGTTGTTGTTTGTGTTCACATTCCAGACAGTTTTAGGAAGTTTAAAGAAAAAAGAGTGTCTCAGAATCCAGGTACTTCTGAGGTTAAGGTAACTGTGATTATTGCTTATTGTCAAGCTTTCTGCAAAACTGAATATGATCGTTTCCAACAGACGAAGGAAGACTTCATGGAAGATCTATGTGCAAATATCAAGGTGAGTTAGATTCTTTCTTTTTTTTCTGTGTTTAATGACTTCTCCCTGTCTTGTTGTTTTTGTGAGACCAGATCTCTTTGTATTCTGCTTCTAATTTACTAGTATTTTTCTCTTTCTGTCAAAACATTAAGGTGGGAGATAGATGCCAAGTTGAGCCAGGGGAGAAAAGAGGAGTGGTCAAATATGTTGGACGAGCAGAGTCGTTGGGGCCTGGATACTGGGTTGGGATCCAGTATGATGAACCCCTTGGAAAACACGATGGCATGTATGTGAACTCTTTCTATATTATAGTCATTAAGTTTAAACACCTGCAAAATTTTCTGTGCTTAATAATTGGCTTATATATGCATGCAGGGTGAAAGGAACAAGATTCTTTGAGTGCCCTCCGCTTCATGGTGCTGTGGTCCGGCCAGACAAAGTAAAGGTAATTTCTTTTTCTTACAAGGTAGTAGCATCAGAGTGAAAAGGTGTAGTCTACTCTTACTTAGACATGATCTGGTTCCAGAATAGAATTTGCTATTTGTTAAGAAAGATGTCAATGCAGGTTTTGCTTTCTAATTAGTAAGAGTCTGGAGGAGTCCCACATTGGTTAGCTATAAGACTAGTTAATGCCTTATAGGCCTAAGGATACGTATCACTCTCAAGCTAAGTTTTAGTTGCATTCTACTATATTTGGCTCTAGGGTGGACTAGGTTCTTATTTAGTTAGCTGCATAGATTGAATTTTGTAAGCCACATTTTCTGCTACTCATGAGTTTTGTGTTGGCTTGCAGGTTGGTGATTATCCTGAAAGAGACCCTTTCGAGGAAGATGAAATATAATAAGATTCAAGGAAACGTCAAACCAGCTAAAAGAGTTTCAAAGACTTGCTGTGTTCTCCATCCACTCTTTATGTTACTATTACTACTACACTTTGCTTGGTTAAAAACTTAAAACACAATGCAACAACGCTTAAGAGTAATTATTTTTTATCAAGAGCAATAACTAATAAAAAAATTTGACCTCACAAGAATTCAAGTTATGATATACACAACTATTCAACAGCATATCACCAAGGGCAAGAACTCTCAGTTCTGATGGTCCTTACTCCTTAGTCTCTGTCTTGTACCAAATTGTTGATCATCTTAGCAAGAGGAACAGTTCCTTTTGTCATGATCTCAAATCTTGAGGTATTAGAAGCATGCGAGAAGAGAGACAACCCAAAGAACAACAAGTCCGGGAGAAACAGCCTTGAAGACAAGAAGCCATGCCAGTAATGCGGTTGCAAATCAAAGAATGCATCAAAGAACCTCCTAGTAGCTTCTAAATCAAGCTTCAACAGAATATCCATTCCAAAACAGAAGAACTCCCTCTGTCTACGCCGTTCAATAGGCCACAAGTCTCTCCACACCTCAGCTGAGAGTTGTTCTCCTCTCATGCTGTTACTACTAAGGTATCTCACAATGGCCTTTGCAACTATTGGTGCAGCTGCAAGAGTCCTAGCCACCATGTACCCTGTAGAAGGATGAACCATCCCCGCTGTACCGCCAATGCCAATAACACGCTGTGGTAAGACTGGTAAAGGACCTCCCATAGGGATCACACAACGCTCATCTTCCTCAATCTTTTTCACATTGATCCCCAAATGTTTCAGCCTAGCAACCATTCTCTCTTGGATATCTTCCATTCTCAGACCAGGCCTAGCAACAAGAGACGTCTCTTCAAGAAAGATTCTGTTGGAAGAAAACGGCATTGCGTACAAGAACGTAGGGATCTTGCTGTTCCGTTCTTTAAGCTCCGGACACAAGTCAAGATGTCTATCTCTCCAGTCCATGAACACCATCTTGTCTACATCAAACGGATGACCATCAACTTCAGCTATAATCCCATAAGCTACTTGATAGCCAGGGTTATACGGTTTGTCATACTGAACCAAGCATCGAGAAAAGCCAGTAGCATCAAGAACCACAGAAGCTTGAATCTTCACACCGTCACTGCAAACCACAGTTGAGTTCACCTCCTCGTGAACCACGTTAGTAACCTTAGCCTGATGAAACATAACACTGTTTGCTATGCATTTCTGAAGCATCTTGGATTTGAGCTGTTTCCGGTTAACTCTCCCGTAAGGCCTGCTTAAATCCTTCTTGACACCTTCATTGACATAGACAACAGCACCGGACCAAGTGGTGTCAAGGCAATCTAGCAAGTCCATAGCTTCAAACTCATCAACCCAAACTCCATAGTTGTTAGGCCAAATGAGCTTGGGAGAAGGATCAATGGAACAAACAGAGAGTCCAGCCTCGGAAACTTGCTGAGCCACGGCTAAACCAGCAGGGCCACCACCAACAATAGCCAAGTCAACAACTTTGTTCAAGGAAGGATCATATAAAGGAAGCTCAAAGTCAAGATTCTCCTTCTTAGTCTCAGGAACAAGATCCAAAAGAGCACTACTACTACTACTAAAAACTTGGATTGATCTTTTCTTCACACAAAGCTTAACCCTTGAAGGATTTGGATGACTATTACTGCTTAATCTCTCAAACCCATGAAGCTGAGGGATGAAAGTTCCGAGCTTGTTGGGTGTTTTCAAAAGAGTATCCATCAATACTAAATAAAAAACTTAACTTTCAGGTAATTCAAAGAGCCGGAGACGGTTTCAGAGCAGAGGGATCTTGAGACCTACATGCATAGAGAGAGAATTAAATCTCTAGATGAAGAGAGTAGATGAGAAGGGGCAGCACAAAGACTTACAGAGGAAGCAGTAGCTTCATGGAGATCGGAGATGGAGACTATTATCTTCTTCCCACCTACATATATGTAGAGAGAGTTGAGTTGAGTCTGTGTGTTTGTGGTTTGAGTCCTCTGGTGGGGTCCGCCCGTTAAGTCTATAAAGTAGTATAATCTTATTTTCCTAAATTTAGATTATTCATAGCTTTTCAATGCATTTTTACTATATAATCATAAAAAATTCTAAATTTTAAAAAATAATATATTAACTAAAAAATATTTTGGTCAAATATGAATTAACATTAATTTACCAAAATATTATTGATTCTGAGTTATGAGAAATGTTTAAATAGCTAAGATATATCTTATATGTAACCATAACATGTGTATCAGAATTCAAATAAACAATGCACCAAACTAATATGCACATTAAACATTTTATTCTTGCCTTTACACTAAGATTATATAAAAAAACATGGTATGTGTTTTAACGCGGATTGTATGCTAGTTGGTTTTTATTAATGCATGGACCCAAATTTAAAACTTTAAATAAATTATATATTAAATTTCAAAATAAATCAATAATTTAAATCTAATAAAGTCCACTCCAATGCAACTATTAAGAGCATCTTCAATCCATTCTAAAATGGAGTAAAAGTGAATATGCTGTAAAAAATATTTTAACTCTATTTTATTTTTTATTATATTATGAAATTTATTCTATTTATAGAGTAATCTATTTTTATTTGTTTATCACTTCATTATAGAATGAAAAATAAAATGAGATTAAAATATTTTTACTTCATTTTAAAAGGAAAAATGGAGTTTTACCTTGGAAATGCTTGAATACACAAAAAATATTCCAATACATTGGACAAAAAGCATATGAGGTACTCAGTTTAAGGTGCTCGTTATCAACAT
Source organism: Sinapis alba (assembly GCA_012274485.2). NCBI lineage: Eukaryota > Viridiplantae > Streptophyta > Magnoliopsida > Brassicales > Brassicaceae > Sinapis > Sinapis alba. The sequence goes on along the minus strand of MU106180.1, from coordinate 815 downwards.
CACCGCCTATGTCTAATACATTCAGAATTTGAAGTACTCACCCTACAAAAATTTGGAACATATAGTTAAGAAGTGATCTCAGTGACGTGTCAACATGAGGTTTGACACAAATTTTCGAGAGAGATAAAGAACTTAAGAGATCAATTAAAAGTAATAAAAGTGCAGATGTGTTAGCTAAAATGCTATATTTTTTTTATCATGAGTTGTTTGTATTGGTGGTTTATTACGATTTAGTTTTTCAAACCACCTCAAATATAAATATAAGTAATGCATTTTGATTTTAAAAAATAAACACTGAAAATATATTATTTTATTCAAGATAAACTGAGGACCAAATCTTTAAGGTACGCATATTGGTCAGTTTCTGATTCGTCTCTTGCCATAAATTAATGAATTATAATGCCATTTAAGAAAACAAAAAGAGAGAACTGAATAATAAGTTCTTCCTCAAGAGACTACAGTCTCTCATAAAGAAACGTTTGACACAAGTGTTATTATCTAAATGAATTTTTTTATTTAAATGTTAAATTATATCTCAAGAGACCAAGAAGTGTTCTTCACCACTGCAGATGACCTTACATTTGTACTTAATCGGTACCAATATGAGTCGGACCCTGGTGGGAAATGCAACTATACACCAACCACTTTGGCGGGCTTGAATTGGTAGTCCCGTACATTTACCATTTGTTTCCTTCTTCAACAGGAATCAAACTAGGGGTTAAGAGCTTATAGCTTTTAGAAAATTCTCCACAAACCTTTGACACACTTAATAACATTGGAACATATTGATAAGGAAACAAGAACATATCAAAGCA